>WYDI02024858.1:15337-46793 GCA_009867235.2 Psittacus erithacus | reverse complement strand
CTGGACAAATCTCATGACCCCAAATTCACTATGTTGTATGGACACCTCTGGCCAAACACATGATTCAAAGCCTGTAACGACTGAAGCCATAGAACCACCGGTCCCCTGTCCCTTCAGCAAGTTCAGTACACATTTAGAGTTTATAAGACAACACCCTAACATCAAGCAAATAGTACAATCTACTTTGCGCTGGACAAGAATAGAGACCTACCATGTGGATGGGACAGTCACTCCCTTGTCATGGTGAAATGACCTCCTTAGTACATTCTCGACTACACCTATAAATAACACCATCCTTCTTCAAACAACTGCAAGCAGGATGCAGTCACAAGGTGCCAGCTGGGTGGCTGGCTGAAGCAGAGCTGGGAAACTGGGACACTTAGCTGCAAACCATTGGGAATTCTCATGTCAGGCACTTCTCAGCACTGCTGTCTGCAGGGAAGTTACTTCTGATGTCTTTATCCAGGAAAACTTGCATGTCTCCATCAGTTGACCTCATCCCTTTCTTCCCATTCTTGCCTCCAGCTATTTATTCGCCCCAAATAACTTCCATGGTTGGCAGGGAAGGCGAACCAGCTGGGAAAAGCAAATCTGCCTTTGCACACTGAAGCTGGATGCGGATGTGTTAGCACTGCCTTTGCTCAGCGGGACCCACGGGCTCTTTCCTACAGACTGTGTGTGCTCTCTGCCCAAAGTCTCCCCATTTATTAATGGAAAGCATCAGTCTCCCAGTTGGGAGCACCTTCTGTGTCCAGTCCAGGCACATGCCCTACTGCCCAGTACAGCCCAGCTTCCCAAACACTGAATACTTGCTAGAGCAGACAGGTGGCTCACTTGGTCATTTGACTCTTCCATAGCTACCCATGATGTCTTCAAGGCTGGGTTTGAAGGAGAAATTCTCCTTCCCCTATGAAATATATTTGCCTTGAGCAAAGAGTTCCTTGCCTTAATGGGAAAAAGCTTGTCTGCTTTTAACTGTTCATGAAAACAGTTCATGTCCTCTAAGGTATCAGGATAGTTGTAACCCTCCATAATGACCCATTAGCCTTCTATTAAACACATACGTGTGCTATTTTTAGGAAGGCATGGCACAACCTGTATAAAACCTTTAATTGCATGAATATTAATGTTCAGAGTAGAAAGGAGACAAGTTTCTGAGCAAGCACAAGCCAGAAAAGCACTCTCAAATTAAATGGAAAGTCATTGGAAGGTCCAAACTCTTGGGGATATCCTTGATATTCAAGATGTGCCTTGATATCCAGCCACCACATTGTAGCTATGAATTGGAACCAAGATCAGCTTAGTCTAATCTATAAAGATCAAACTCGTGCAATAGTTCTGGGCATTCAATAGGACATAATTGTAGCTGAAGCAAGTATTTTATTCCTCAAAGCTCATTTCCTTCTACCAACACAGCTTCTAAGCCCAGGAGCAGGGTTTCACTTGCAGTAGCAGTAGCTTTTAAGAGTGGATTGCAGTGGGGGTTAAGAATCCATTTCTCGAGAAAACCTTGAGATGATAAAAAGTTCCTGCTTATGAAAAAGCGTCTTTATCAGTACCAGAAGAAGCTCTGGATATCAACAGAGTAGCTCAGGAGCTTGATCTGTGCTGAAGCAGCTTTTTGAGTTGCCTGCGGGTTTTAAGTTTACGAGGCTAAGCTAAATGAGGTCCGTGAGAGCACACAGAGGAAAATCACCTTTAGTCTAAATGGGTACAGGGGGGTATGTGATGTGTTGAAACTCTTGAAACCATCATTGGCAGAGGAAAGAATACATTTTCCGGCTCTGCATCTCTAGCCATTAAATAAAGCACTCAGGCTATTACCCTGGCTCTATCTGGTGTGATAGTCAGGCTGTGATACTTGCTAATGGACCCCATTTCAAAAGGGAAAAAATATCCCATGTTTCCAGTGAAGGCAGCTCTTTACAGTCTGGGATGTGCGCAGGTCCTGCTTAGTAAGGCATCTTCTTACTACCAGACACCAAGAATGTCCCCACCAAGCATGTTTAATCAGTGCGCAAAGACTGTATAAAAGGAAAATTGGAAATTTAACCAAGGCAAACAAAATGAATGGCAGACAGCAAACAAAAACCAAGATCTAATTTTACCTATCACTGGAAAATTCCACCAGCTCAAATGTCAAGATCCACATTTAAATGCAATTTTAGCTGTAAGGGGCTAATTTAGTTGAAGATGTCCCTGCTCATTGCAGGAGGGTTGGACTACATGACCTTTGAAGAAAACCTTCCACAGATCCTGACACTAAGAACAGCAATAGCTTGCATGAAATGAAGCCCCATGTGTGGGACGTGTTTGGCCATGCTATTGCAACATCCGTCCCACACACAAGTTACCTCATGCAGCAGAGAATGACCCCCATGAGACAGTGTTAGTGGATGAGATAATGCTCCTCCTTATCTCACAGCAGTGGAAGGTGCCCCATGCAAAGGCTCACACAAGGATATTGTCACAGCCCCGAGCTACCCTGTATAAAGTCTCAGGGATGCAGGCTTAGCTCTTCAGCTCCTTGTAGGAACCTCTTCCCTCCAGCTCAGATGTTTCTAAGTGATATATAACAACCACATTTATTATTATGCTTCTCATCAGGCATTGATACCAAGCCTTTATTAGCTGAAGCCTTCACAGGCTCAACACAAACCAAGTTAGTTGTCACTTTTGCTCTGTACAGGAGCTTTTTGCGGACACCTTTAAGTAAAGAGCTGTGCTCCAGAAGTCACTTGCAGCTCAGCTCCCTGACAGCAGCTTTACTGTGCTGCAAACTTAGATGCAGAGATGACCTGGTAATATTTCATTGACATAAGTATATACATACACATGCATACATATACACATATGTATGCCTTTTTCCAGGTGGAAAACAAGCCCAGAAAATTTCAGCCCAAAAGCTGAAAACTTTAACAAATTGCCAAGGGAAAATGAGTTATAATGGAAAACATTATGCAACTTTATCTTCCTTATGCTAATTCAGAGCTACTATTCCCTTAGGGCTAGTGAAATGCCAAACTCTAGTCTCTTATCAATCTTCCCTAGGACAAGAGGTTTGTGCGGCCTCTTAAAATAAAATACTATGCAAAAGATGTACTGTGAATTTTGGCTCAATTCTGTAACCCTGTGTCTTCACCTCCTCTTTCTGTGCCCTGTTTTAGAAGAGCAAGAGCTGTCAGACTGATGCTACCCTAAAGTTGTCTTTCCCTTAATTCATGAGCCTTGAATAAACTCACAGGCGCACCGGAGCATGGCAGGTGTGTGCATACAGAGAGGAAAAACTGTACAGGTGAGAAGTTTACAGCATGCTAGGGACTAACTATCTATTTTGTATTAGTATTTTAATAGCTTAATCTGATGACAAAAACTGCAATCAGGAGGAAAGGAGGCAGGTTGAACACACCCAAGGTGCCACATTCATGGAGAAAAGCAAGCCCTGGTCCACCACAACCCTACTGATGCCATCCAAAGGCTTACCCATGCCACCTTTCCCTAGGGGACTTGTCTGTCAGGCTCCTCTTCCTTTGCCCCCTCCCAGGTGGACATGTGCCCAGAGGGCTCCTGTCATACCCTGTGTTCCCCCCTTCATTGGCTCTAGCAGAAGCACTTCACACCTCTAAGTTGAAGGCAATTTGCTCCAGGTAAGGGTGTGACAGTGAAGCACAGCCGCCAGCACTGATCTCAGCACTGTGCCCATCACCTAGTACTGGCAGGGGCAAAAATGCTCCAGCTTTGCCTTCTTGAAGGTGTTTCTACCCCAGCAGCACCCATGTCTTTTCTCACTGTGCACATTAAAGCGCATGCAGTTGTAATTATGGAAAGCGAATCAAAGTGCCTATATCAGGCACAGAGCAGGTGAGGGGTCTGGAAGAGGAGGAGGGAAGGGCAGGTTTGGAGCAGCCATCCAACAGGGCAGAAGGCGAGTGGTACCTTGAACATCTGCCATTCAGCAACGCGGCTTCCTCCTGAATCAGCGATTCACTTGCTGCTGTGTGGGAATGTCCATGGACACGTTTTGGAAGGGTTAGTGAACAAGTGTGAGCAGCTGTACATACTTGTTTTGAAAGCTTATCCTTTCATGTCCAGGACTTATATATATATATATATATATATACACACACACATATATATAAAGATTTAACTCTATCACATAATCTGCTCCCTGCTCTAAGGACATCCCTTGCTGACCTTTAAAATAACCATTTGCCATTACAAAAGCACTGAGTTGATTCTTTGTGTTCAATTTAATTTGCTTTCCACCCTTTTTTCCTGCCTGTTGAACACAGTTATTCCCTATGCACAGCTGCTCAGCTGGTGACTTACCAGCAGTGCCTGACCCCATCTGTTTGCAAACCCACATGCGCAAAATCCAGCCCATGTGCCCTCAGCATCTCTCCCATCAGCACTTCTGGCATTCTGTTATGCTGAGTATTCCTTCCAGTGGCTCCTGTTTTCCCTTAAACTGAAGCATAACCTTTTCCCCTCTTTCCCATATGAGCTGTAGGTGCAAACTGGCTCATCATCCACCTCATTACTCTTGCTAGTGGCTGTCCTTGAATAATGCTGCTGCCAGAATGGCAACCAGTTATTGCTCATCCACACTCTAATTACATTCTATTTACACTCTTCTCAATGACTTACCCAAATGACACAATCACTTGTGATAATGCCACAACAGCAGCATTTGGGACTACACACAGCTTAGAAGTGAGGAATGAATGCTTAAAACTGACCTACTTTTTTCACACTATTCCTGTGTTAAGCTCAAACATATCCACATGTGTCTGGGATTGAATGACAAAATATAATATCCTACATATTTTGAATAGACTATTTAGAAGGGACCTGTGACAATGATTTAGTCCAACTGTCTGACCAATTCAGGCTTGTTGGGGTGCTTTCCTTTTTCCTTTCAAGCCATTTGGATGCACTTGAACAAAACTCATAGCACTATGCTTTCTACGGCACCATCATCTTGCAAACACTTCATAGCCATCTCCAAGAGTGTTACAATTCCTGCTCTATTCCTGCTCTAATAGAGCACATTAGAGATCTCTTTGCAGGACTGGATTTCTATATTTAAGCCTCTGGAGACAGAGGACAGGTTGCAGATGGTCTCATAAGGACCCCAACCTGCCTGGGGGTCATCCAAAACAGCAACGGGATAATCCAATTGACCTGATTCAATTGGTTCTGTATATCTCATGTGCAATGGTGGAAATTGCAAACTGGTTACAGGAATGGATGGGTTAACAAGTAGCTCAGCAGTGGCATGAAAAGTAACATCTCCACACCTGACAAAAGAGGCTGTAGATTGTGTCTGTGGACTGACAAACAGCATTTTATAGGAACTATAGAAAATGAGAGCTCAGCAGAGGGCAAACCCAGTCTCACTGCCAGCATATCCAGCCATGGTGAGACACATTTAATCCAATGTCTCCTAGTGTCAGGCAGCACAAGAAGCAGTGCTTTACCCCAGAGACATCCTGGTTCCTGGGAGCCTCATAGAATCACAGAATGGTTTGGGTCCGAAGGGACCTTAAAGCTCATCCAGTTCCAAACCCCTTGCCACGGGCAGGGACACCTTCCACTAGAGCAGGTTGCTCCAAGCCCCTGTGTGCTCCAATCCCCTGTGTCCAACTTGGCCTTGAACACTGCCAGGGATGAGGCAGCCACAGCTTCTCTGGGAACCCTGTGCCAGCGCCTCACCACCCCCACAGGGAAGAACTTCTGCCTAAGAGCTCATCTCAATCTCCCCTCTGTCAGTTTAAAGCCATTCCCCCTTGTCCTGTCACTACATACCCTTATCAAAAGCCCCTCTCCAATTTCTTGTAGGCCTCTTTTAGGCACTGGGAGCTGTTCTAAGGTCTCCCTGGAGCCTTCTTCATGCTGGACAACTCCAACTTTCTCCGCCTATACTTATAGGAGAGCCCTCTGAGCATCTTCATCGCCCTCCTCAGATCTTTGGGGCTCCATCAGGACGCACCTTCATGCGTAGCAGGGCAGAGGGACCATCCCACCTTTATGCCCAAAACGTAACAAGCGATAAACATGTTGAAATCACAGTAATCCCGGGAACTTGCCCCAGTTTATTCACACGAAACAACTGGGCTGCACTTGCTGTGATTCCCTGTAAGAGCAGAGGATTTGCTGCGCACCAGGGTCTGAACTTCTTAAGGACAAAGGGACCCCAAGCCCAACCTCTGCACAGCGCTGCTTGTTAGTCTTTAGTCTGCACACAACCCACATGGCACATGGTACACAGAAGGGAAATGTAGTTGAGAGGCTGCCGGATCCTGTGAGAGAAACTCCTTGCTGAGCACTGCTGGAGATGGGGTTAATGTCCTCTCCCTCATCCTTTTTATTCTCCTTCTCTTAGAGTTAATGCAACCAGAGAAGACCATGTGAATAACCTCAGGTTTTAAGCCAAACCAGTCCTGTCTCACACACACCTCCCCTCTCCACCACTCCACTTAAGTTTTACAATTGTTTTTCCCCAAAAAGGTCCAATAAGCAAAAAGTTACAGAAAAAGAGGGGGTTTATTAAGAAACCAATTCTGCGTCATTTCCTAGCTTGTTTCTTTGCTTTCTCTCTCTTATTTCAGAGAAAGCCACATTCTTATCCCCGCTGCTGCCAACCTCCTGCTTACAAGAGAATGAAGCCAAAATAAACCCATTAATTTCAGTGAAGATACTTTGGAATTATTTCTTATAACTCCAAGTACTATTTCCCCCCTACCCTCTGATCTCTTCAACCACTGCATGGATTCCTGTTATGCACTCACATTTCAGCCTGTGTCCAACAATCTTAACAACTCAATTTATGTCACAAAACCTCAATTATATTAGAGTTGAAAGCAGAAACAGAGGCATCGCCACTGTCTTGTCTCAGTCAGTACTTGGTGTTCACCGGGGGGAAAGTGAATGACTTTCCTTTGTTTCCTCATTTTTTAAAAGAGGTCTTTATGAACTCATTTAGAACAAAAATAACAATAAAAAAAACAAAGAACAAGAAAAAATATTCTCTAGAACTGCCTTAGGTTTAAGGACTTTTTTCTGACTGCATAACGTAGGGAGATGCAGACAACTGGACGAGGCTGATGACAGGGGAGCGGCAGAGATACTACCTCTTGGAGGTGTAGACTCTGCACTTCTGTAGCCCCATTTTGGGTGTGTGACTAGCAAATGGAACCATTTACATACTATTCATATCCCCAGCCAAGAGGATTTTAATTAGAGGAATTAATTTGCTGGTTTTACCGTTATCATGAAGAGATATTAAAAACAAAATCAAAGGTAACAATCCACATGATCATTCAATCCAATATATTCAATTTATACCATCCTGAAATTGCCTCTAAGAGAAGTCAGACTCATTCATTCCTGCCTTGGCACAGGGCTCTGAAGCTCTTGCTTTGTTCTCTTGTCTGAAACTATTAGGAACTGAAATCTGTCTCACTTTGTGCTTATGAACACAATGCAAAGAACACAGGACACCAGCAATGGCTGCTCTTCAGCTGCGCATGGTCCATATGGAAAACAGGACTGCTTGGAAGGACATGTACCAACACACAGACTACAGGATTTTTTCTTCCTAATTATCCACCCGCACGCAGGAAGGCAGGGTGTGTATATCAGTACATCTCTGAGGCTTGGAGGAGAGGTAATACTCAGGATTAGGACTGTTACAGACACGTTATTTCTTGTCATACAATGTGGAAATATCAAAGTTCACACCCTGTTATTTTGGAAGATCAAACCAAGCATGGATGGCAGAACCCGTCTGCCTAAACAGAGCGCCCGTTTGGGGCTCATGCTCACTACACTGAAGCACCAGGATGGCTTTTTTGGCCCAATTCTTTATTCTTCCAAATTACATCTAGGCCATGCCCTAAATCAAGAGGAATTGCAAGGACACTGCACCACAGTGAGGGTGAAGAAGGCGGAAACACTCCTCTGAGTGGTCCGTGTTTCGGGACATGACCCCACATCTCCATCACTCACCCTTGGATGCTCCGTTTCCAGCCCTGCTCCTCCCAAATCCCACCCAGACCCTGGGGAAATCCAACCATCACACACAAGGTTTCCCTGTTGCACTGTGCAACCTTTCCCCCGTCTCATTGTGTTTTATTGCCTCCTCAAAGCTCTTCTTTCCCCATGGGGAGCAGGTTGGCTTCCTTGCCCTTCCCTCCCAGCTCAGCTGATTGAGACCAGCTGCACTTGTCTCAGCTGCTCCATGCTTCCCTCTCCTAAGCAAAAACATCCCTTTCAATCCCCAAGCCCATCTTTCAGCAGGGCCCACAGCTTCCGTGCACCAAAACCAAGCAGCTGCTCACTTGATACTAGCAATGAACAGCTCTTGCTGGCAGACGGATGCTCCTTTCTCCTACCTGCTCCCCAATAGGTTATTTAGATCATCCTTATCAAGCAATAGCAAAGCATCACTCCCTGAAACAGTTTCCCTGTTTCCCTTCTCCCCCATCCTGAAACCCAGACTCTCTGTAGGAGGGTGCACAAGGATTGTTATGACAATGCTTGGCTCTCCTGCAATGCAGCAGGTAGCAGGCACACTGACAGAGCCAAATTAAACAGATTTAATGACTCTTGCAGCAGAAGTGCCAAGGCCCTGCACACGTACTCTGCTTCCGAAGCCTAACAGGGAGAACCTCTCTTCCACTCAAAAGGCAATCTTTTCCTGTCAATTATGATAAGAGTTGAAGTTGGAGATGAGCTACAGAGATCGGGCTGGGTGGTTCAAGGGTTAATAGTCAGATTAGAGGAGCTACTACTGCTGGGAGGCACCAGAGCAGACAAACTATATCAGGAACCAGCCATCCTCTAAGGTCTTCTTGGTTTTGCTCTCATTCATCCCAGTGCAACATCTGTGTATCTGCCAAGATTTGCTCCAGTTGAAGGAAAATATAGATTTGAGGAGAGAAGCCATAGGAACAACTGTTGAGCATCATCCGATGGCCAACGTTGCCTGCTGGAAACACAGCTTCTAGCCTTTTTTGATTTATTGACTACATTTGCACTGGGGTTGTGGAGGCCTGAAAAGGAAAATGAAATCTTAGAACCCTTCAGAAATAACATGGACATGCTAAGGACCATGCACCAGCATGCTGTGAAGGAGAAGCCATAGCTCCAACCACAACATGGGCTACTGGCAGCAATGGTGGCATCAAGTCATTTTGGCCAGCATCAGACTCATTGCAATGCTTTTTGTTGAACTTAAAAGTCCATAAATCTCTTCCCCCTCCAAAACACCAGTTATGCCTGTCAGACCATGACAAGCAAGCAGCAAAATGAAGAGGTGTTGAAGAGACACGGGACACGACTGGGCAGCTGATGTGGAGCCCACATTGTGCTGTGGACATGCAACAGGGTAGCCCATGCCACTCTGGCTGTTCAAACCTCCCAAATCCAGCAAATTGCTGATCCAGGTTGTTGATCCCATCTGTCCCACAGCCGCCAGATCCACTCACTTCCCTCTGAGCTGAAGAAACTGCCCTTAGCATCACCCCAGCACCTTCAAAGGACACTTCACAACTGAATTAAAACAATCAGTGCTTTTCAGAAGCAAGCAAGCAAGCAGCAACCTGCGAGGTGTCCATGGAGCCTCAGCCTTACCACTTTGTTGCCTTCCAAACAACTTTGTCTGCTCTGGAGAAACAAAAGCTCCCCTGACAAGAGGAAAGGCTCCTGGATGAAGCAAGGGGTTGTTCCAGGGAATGTCTGGCCCTTCCAAGCCCTGGCTTTCCTTCCTCGGCCCTCCAGCATCTCACAGAGAAGCTTTCCCAACTGGGGCACTGCTCTGCCAGGGGCTGCAGAAGACATTCGCTTGCAGGTGGAGGCATGTCAGGAAAGCTGCCAGGCAAGGCATTAAGCAACGAACTACAAGCAAATTAGAGCACAAGGTGCCCATCAGCTGCAGGCAGGAGCAGTGCTGAAGAGCCAGGTAATGCCCCATGGCTGATGCATCTCACAGCAATCCCAACCTCTCCTCTGACAGTGCTCTGCCTACGTCTTGGTAGCTGTGGCTTGGATTTGGGAATCTGAGAGGTAGAACTGTTGTCATGGTTTGCTCTGGTGGGGTATCACAAGGCTCTATTAGGAGCAAAGGAGTATTAGGATTCAAAGAAAGGCCATTCCTCTTGCCTCAAACCAATGTGTGGCTGACAAGGAGCATGACAACACACTGTCTGGAAGCAGCGCTTGCCATCACAGCCTCTTCTTGTAGTCAAAATCTTGGCAGAAGCAATGGATGGAGATCAAAGTTTCACATTTAAGACATGAGGTCAAACAGCCCTTTTGCATCACGCCATGGAGGAACAGGCATGGGCTGCAGGCTGAGCAGCTCATAGCTTTACCCCAAAGCCCCCTCTCACACTGGGACCTTCAAGGAGCATCACTCTTAAACAGGGCAACCCAGGGACTGCTCTAGTTTGGGCTCAGTGTTAAAGAGTAGGTTGAGCCCCTTTTAGTTGCATCTCCCATCTCTACTCCCTGTCTTTACTGAGAGCCACTTGGCCGCTCTAAGGGCAAAAGAGGAGCCCATGGAGGCAGCAACTCACTACCAACCCTGCTTTGAGCTCAAAAGGTCCCTGCCACTATAAATTGTCCTACATCCCTATTAAATGCTGTTACCTTCCACCCCATACTGCACCCTCCTCAGGAAAAGCCCAGCCAGGTGAGGATGAGGGCACTTGGCATCCCTTTTCCCCCACAATCTGAGCACATGAGGCAGCGCTTTCATCTTAACCTTCAGTGCTTCAGAAGCTTCATGAATTTATATCAAACACTAATGGTTTAATTCCTGCTCACAGACGTAGAAACCCTGAGTCTGAGCTTTTTTTGGGGGGGTTGTTTTGTTTCTTTCTAACTTTATAGTACCTTTAATTTTACAAGTTCATAAATCAGCTCGTCTTCCCCACTCTGCCCCACACCTCCTGTCTGGGAGTGCCTGTAAGCAAATGAGACCATTGAATGAAAATTAGCCTTTTTCCTTTCTCTTTTTTTTATCCCCTCTCCCCCCTAAGAATTGCTCATGTCTCCTCACAGCCTCAAGTATTTCATGCAGGTTGTGCCATGTACTTCACGAACGAAGCCAAGTAAAACACCGCCTTCCATATACACAGCAAAAAATGTTTTCCAGGGCTCAAAGCATTTCTGTCTTTGGCAGAATCCTTTCTCAAAGCATTCCGAAGGAAAAGTATGAAATGAAATACAAAGAGTGGTTAAAATAATATTTTGGGTAGAGATGAGCCCAAACCAAACCCCGTAATAGAAAGCCAGATTCCCCCTTAGATACCATTCCCAAAGTGAGGAGCTTTGTTGTGATACTTGGAGAGCAACAGGGAAATGTTGCAGGACCCCCACCAAGTTTAATTTATTAATTGAACTTATAAGCAACATAACCCCTTTTGGTCCTTGCATCGACCACAGAGCCTATTATAGTCATATAGCAGATTACATTTACCCAGACTGGCCCTGGATGGATTAGATGGGGATGGCCCAGCATGGCAGAGAGGATGCACAAGGCAAAGAGGCTCTGCTGAACCTGGGCAGGAGACCCAAAGCTTCCCCAGGTTTCACTGTGGTTATATCTGCTATTTGGATCCAGTCTGTCACTGACGTGGGCACAAACTGCGGTGTAATTTGGGGTTTCAGACCCAGCGTTTAGGACTGGATCCAAAACTCGAATGGAAGAAATTTGGGAAAGAGGCTTTCAGGAGTTTAATTTGAACCAGAAAACCCTTGAATCTATTTTTGCCCTGGTCTTTAATTGAACTACTCTTTTTTTAATCCTCTAGTATGCCTGGGATGCTCAGGCACTCAACTGCAACCTCTCAATATTAAATAGGAGGCTTTATGCTATATGAATGGTGAAGGAATGACAAACTCAGCTCTGTGCTCACCCACTGTTCTGGAGAGGTGAACAAACAGCATGTTATGGCTCAGTGCATTTACTCCACAGCAACAAAAATGAAAGCCTGCTTTAAATAGGCTTTTAAACTGCTAAAAAAGCCTATCTTAACAACACGTTTTAAGAGAATAATTGCACCTACTAATTCAGAAATACTCCGGCACTGATAATGCAAGTCTTAGACTCAGGGGCATCTTTACTTTCTGTATTGCAGTAAAAAGTCCATCTGTGTGATTAAAGACAGTTTAATCATGGCAAGTGTATTTTACTCTCTAGTTTAATGTTTTTCATAAACCCTAAAATAGCCTTGAAAATATTTGTCCTAGTACTTGACAGGATTGGGGTTTGTTTTCCCATTGATTTAGTGGTTATAACACAGGTCTTGAAATAGAGTACCCAGGGTAGAAGGGAGGGAGGGGTTTTGCTTCAGCAGCTGCATGTGTACCAAGAACATCAGCCTGCACCAGCCCCAGTGTATGAAGCACTTACTGTAGTGAGTTGAAACCACCTCACACAGACACGTCCCGGGCTCTGGTGACTGCTCTGTTCCATCCTACACTGCGCCAAGGCTGTTCACTGGTACCCACAGCACAAGCAGGTACCTGGCTAAATCGTCCCTCATCTTCAATAAGGCAGCCAATTATCTCCACCTTGATAACAATCTTGGCTTGCCTAAAGTGGTGAACCTTTAGTGAAGAGCCCTGGAAATGTGAATGCTCCCTGCTACTGGGTGAAACGAAGTGTATCAGGCAGGAAGGGGCTACAGGGCAGAAGAGGCAACTCATTAATAATCCTTCTTTAAATGAGGAGTATCATGTCTTTTTAATGTTTTGTATTGTTAAACCCTTGCCCATCACAGCTTAACAATTCTGATCTGCAGGACTCGTGTCCCACCTTTAACACATAGAGGTCCCATCAGCAACATCTTCAGACTGCCACCTTCAAAACAATTCCAACTAACCCCATGAACACTGCTTGCATATACATACATGCACACACGCACAAAAAACACTTATTAGCTTAATAGGGTAAGTATTAGAATGTAACAGTAAATTATCTGACATCTTTATTGCTTGGAATGACAGATTCAAACAAAGCTAACCCTTTAATTATGTTTATATAATGTAATTTGGCATAAGTCATAAAGCACCCCTTTGGCGATGCCAGATTAAATATTTCACATTTGCTTGGGCAGCACATTATGAGATTGAAAGCTGTACTTTTGCCTGATGCTCCAGAGCAGTGACTGCGGTAGCACAGGTGGGAACAAGGCTCAGCACAGAGGCTCTCCATGGAAGAAATCGCTCTGAGCTCATGGGGACCCCATATCCCACTTTGGGCATCCTCTCACCCAAGAAACTAGCACCACTGGTGCTTGCCAAGGGCAAAACAAAAGGCCCTGGTGATGCCAACAGCATCAGAGATGCCCCCGGTACCACAGGTGGTGTTTTCTGGGGCAGCCACCTTTCTGCCTGCTGGGGCATCTCCAGGTCCTCCTTTGGGGCACAAAACTGAGCAGTTTCACACTTTGTGCCACCAAAAAATGTGGCTGATGCGCTTTGAGAAAGATCACACCTGAGATTTCAGAAAGGGTGAAACACCTTGAGCTGCTCTGCAGCAAGGCAGCGAGAAGAGAGCAGCCTCAATGTCCAGATGCTCTGGGCCCATTTTTTCCCCATTGCTCCTAAGTATCTTACTCCTGTCTTATAGGAAAAATCCACCAACTCCTTCAAAACTCCAGAGATGCAAACAGTTGGGAGGGGAAGGATTTACCCACCTTCCATCCCAATCTCATAGTGTTGAAACTTCTTAATGTAAAAACACCTTGTGAGAGATGGCTGAAGTGCTTTTGTTTGATTTGGTTTGCCTTTGGCGGGGATTTCTGTGGGTTTTGGGGAGGTTTTTTCTGCGCCATCAATGCAATGTGAGATTTTATCAACCGTGACAGGATCTGCATTTTGCTGAGGCTGCCACCAGTACATAGAAAAGGCTGCATTGCTGGGGGAAATGACGGGGAAAAGAAAAGCCAAAACGAAAATGTGCAAGTGTTCAGCCCTGCAAAGAGCTATCTGCAAACGGGGAGGTGGCAAGCCACATGCACAGCCTCCTGGAGCACCCGGCATAAACTTAGTATAGCCCCACTACTTTGCGTAAGTGCAGCCCTCACTGTCCAGAGTTGTCAGAGCTCTTTGTCAAGTGTATGCTTTGTATAATATAAAGTAGGTAGCAATTTGATTTGCTCATTGTGCACATAAATTTGGGCCCTGCAAGCAGTACCTATGTCTCTCTTTACTGTCATGGTAAAGCAATAGATGTAGAGACATCAACAATGAATGAGGATACAGCACAGGCAACGGGAACTTGAACTTCTTCAGTTACATCCGGAGCCAAATGGTGAAGACTTCACATCAACATTAAAAGCAAAACCAAAATCCAAATCAAGTGGTCCCCAAAAGAAAGCATAACATGCAATTCAGTGCAGAACATTGACTAATGGAAAGAGAAGAGACCTTCAGAGCACTAAGCACAGCAGCAGTTTACAAATACTGGAGTATGCCATGTTTGCATCAGTGTTTTAATTACAGAAGGAATAAATCCACCCAGACAACATTTCCTTGGGCTCTTCAAAGACAGGCTTGACTGTTGTGTCAAAACACTTCCCCTTTTCGCCTTTATATACATTATTATGTGCAAAAAATAAGAAGTCAATTAAGAGAGAATACAAGTTATGAAATATTTCCCCATGCATAAGCTTGCAAATCTCATTGAAATTCTGTTGAGTTGCATTGCCCACACAACTTGCAATCAGCAAAAGCCACACAAAAGGCTTCCCTCCCCACTGTTTACATGAGCATTTTGGAAGTGGGGCATCGACTGCTATGCAGAAAGGGAAGTAGAGACAGGAGTGAACTGCAGTTTGTTGAGCTAATAAAACAGCAAGCCTTCCATTTGTTTCTTTAGTTCTATAGAGCCATTGCTGTTTAAGACTTACACGCTCCACTGTTAGCAGAGCTAGTGACAAGCATTTCCACTGCACATTGTTAAAGCGTGTGGGCTAGTCTATTTCTAACTATGACAATGTTTCCCAGCTATTACTAATGGTAGTGGCTTGATTCATGATTCAAGAGGTTGATATAACAAAAAAGGGACAGAAAGCCCTGAAGAGACTGGCTGTATCATCAACCATCAACCTAACTAGCTAAACTCATCTAAAGACTGCAGCAACCCTAGCAAACCATGGAATCATTCTGGATTCAGGGGTTTGTGATGTTGGCAATGAGCTTGGCGAAAGCAACTTAATTATTTTCATATTCCTTTACATAAAGTAACCAGTACTGCCTAATTACGTGAGTGAAAACAGACAACAAAGCCTCCTTCTCACACGTTCTGAGGTGTGGAAACCCTCTTTTGCGCAGCAAGAAATAGTATATATAAAATAATTAAGATGGACATCAGTGAAAGCAAGAAGGGGCATGAGCTTCAGGAAACCTGCCAAACCACTGGGGCTTCTGGCACAACGTCCTGGATGTCTGTGATCTACTCATTCAAATACGGGCATTGAATGCCTCACTAGAGGCACTCCATGCACGTCAGCGGTCACACAGAAGACGCAGGCAGATATAGATGGGAAAAAAAGCTCAGGTGTCCATGAGTTTCTTGTTTCCCCCTGCCCCAAGTATTCAGATGAAATGAAGGAGTTAAAATCCACCTTTACTTTGCATGTACCCTTAGACCATCATGGCTGCAGTAGTTCAGTGCTGGTCCATACATGCGCAGTGACAATACCAAACCTTTTCACTACTTTAAAAGCTATTGAAGGCAAAGGATGGCTGTGGGCCAGCTTCAAACTGCTTCTCTTGCCACTTGGAAATCTCAGTTTATCCCTTCACTGTTGAGGAAGGAAAGGGATTCAAACTAAATCTTCAGTTGTTTCCAATAGGAGAGTGGTAAATTACAAGAGGTGATAATGCCACCAACAGGTGAACCAGCGCTTTTCCTGATTCACACCAAACAGGGATGAGGTTCACCATCACCCGGTAAACCATCAGGGTGCAGATGAGACCTCCCCAACAACCAGGTGACTTCAGTGTGCTTTACTTATGAGCTACACCAGAACAACAGAAGAGATGCTCCTCGGCAAAACCTCATCTTCACATGGTTGGATGTGCTGGGGGATTGGGTGCAGGTTTCCAGGAGAACTGAGCAAAGATCCCTTCTACAAGAAGAAAGCTCCTTTCCACAGGAGCAGGGCTTTGAGCACAGACCCCAACAAGTGGAAAGTGTGCTCAAGTCTGCAGCTGAAGGTCATTGGAGATAACCAAGCGACTTCTTTTTGGCTGTGCAATCCCTTCCCTACGCGGTCACACACCACCATGCTCTTGCAATGCAGACTCAGGAGGAACACCTCCCATGGAGCAGTGCTCAGAGCTGGGCATCTGAACCAACTCAGCTTATGCCTTGCTCAGCCCTTGACTCAGAGTCAAATCTCCCTTCCCATGCCTTCTCCTTGCGCATTTAGACAGCATTCCCAGCCCGTTTGGCCTTGGGTGGGTGGTCACGTCCTGGCTGCAGCAGCGGTTTGCTCCTGTATGAGCTCTGGCAGCTTGGTGGCAATCAGAGAATCAGCAAAGCGGAGCGATGAACAGCAGGGACTCTCCTGGGAGAGCGCTTCTGGCGCATGCACGCTCACATGGCTGGAATCAAAATCAGTTTCATTTCCCTCTGTGTGTCAAATGGAGTAAATCATCACTTGCCTCGTAAGCAAAGAGCCTGGGACAGCAGCTTCCTCAGCAATAAGCCTTAGCGACAGAAATACCTGCCAGTAAAGAAAGATCTTTCACTTACAGCATAAGGATTTTTAACCTGGCCCTTCTTCCCCCACCCCTGCATGTTTTCTGCTTACAACAATTAATTGCTTCATAGCTGAAGGCAGGCTTTAATCCTGTGAGCATAAGTTCACACGCACAGTGATGCGATCAAGTGAGATTTGTGGGATTAAGTCTTTGGGTCCACCAGAAGTATTCACAGGAGTGCAATTACGAGACATGCAGCTACACGAGTGTTCAAAGGTGAAGCACATCTGCAGTTGCTTGCATTTGCTTCAGTTTTTAAACTCAGAAGACTGTAGAGCATCAAACCAGCGTGAGCTGCCTGGGCAGATATGTACAGAATAGAACGGATTAGGAAAAAAATCACAATGTAAGTATCCCCCTGTTGAGTTTTTACTTTGTCCCTCCCCAGCCCTTAAATCCTTTCTGAAGAAGTGACTTTCCTCCAGGAAAGAAGTGCACATCAAGATAGGTCCTGAATGCATAACTGCACCTTATTTACACTTAGACAACTCAAGCTTAACCTACCACGCGAGCCAGACTCAGAAAGGAAACTTATTCACAGCGCTAGGTTCATATGCTGGGATTCTTTTCAATTCCTTTCTAAGAATAAGGTTTAAGGATACCACAAAAAATTCAAAGCCTTTGTCGTCTTTCAACTGAACCATTTGTCCTGCTTCAAGAGTCAACAGGACTCTGCAGTGGAAACCAGAATCTTGGTGATCAGAAGTTGTTCTTTCATCAGGATCCCACAATGAACATTTGGAGGGATCCTGGGGCTGCTGCATCCACTGAGCTGTCCTTCACAAACTGCTCCAAGTGCCATTTGCTTTATTCTGAAACACTCTCTCAGAAGACAGTCATTTCATTCATTTAAATGGCCGCCACAGCACTTTTACATTCTTAATTGTATCCCTATTGTCAACAAATCTCATAGTTATACAAACATAAAAAGCAAACAAAAAGCCCGCACCACGGCAACCAGGATTTACGCTGGTGTTCCCCTGACCTGAGCCCCTCCTGCCACTTCTCCATTAGTCCCAAACCTGGTTTCAACAAAGACGCTGAAGGGTTTACCCGCACATCTCGCTGCTTTTTGCCTTGTAGCCCAAAGGACAAAAAAGCATAAACACGAATCTAAGGTTTTGTTAATGATATGGTTGTTCACCTGAGCCTCTCCCATCAACCCAGAAACTGGGAAGAGGAGGTCTCCATGCTATCACCACACCAACCTGCCTGGTACAGTGGTTCCTGTGGCTCAGGAAACAGCATTTTGCCTTCTACCGAGGACATACATCTCCCAGGCTTTGTTCAGCCATGTCCTGTTCCCTTTGCAGCTCAGGTGAAACCCCAGCCAGAGGCAGCTCACTACTTACTACAGGTCACAGACCCAGCAACAAGCAGGCACAGCACGAGGAAGTGCGCAGGAGGAATTCCTACCGGCAAACTGCAGCTCGTGCCAAGACTATTAAGGAAACACTTAAAAGATGTGTTCCTCAATTCACATCCTTTTGCAAAACCTCATCAGTCAAACCCTCCCTTATTGCCTGCTCCTGTATCTCCAGCAGCTCCTTCTGATCTGCTCCCCAGGTCCGCCACCAAACCCATCTTTCACCGCTAAAACTCCTCACATCACTGCCACAGCTCCTGGACTTACAGAGCTGTAGCAGAGCCAGCCCATGCTCCGCTTGGCCTTACACCAGCGCAATCTCCCACATGCTGTTGGTCCACATTTTCAGCCACTTTAGAGCTGCTGCTGAGAGCTGTAGGTTGTTAAACACTGAGACCTGTGGCTATTGCTCTGGACTTTTCTCTAACTCCACAGCAGGAAGCAGATCATTGGGGCAGCACTTGCACCCTAACCTTGGCTTTGGACCATCAGATGTAAGTCATAGACTATGCAGCCCATATTCTGGTTCCCTTCATGGTATCTAAGAAAACACCCAGCTGCACCAAATGATGCAAAATCCTCCCTAACTGATGAGCTGCTGCAAGAGGTGAGTGCCATGTAGATAAAGTGAATAAAAGGCACCACAGCTGCACCATAAACAGTGATTCTATAGCATCAGTGAGGTCTAAAACCACTGGGAATGTACCTGCGCCTTCCCCTTGCAGGCTCTGCGCTGGCTTCTGTCCTCTTTGAGTTCTGGGCTTCGAGGCAGCAGGACAGCAATGCAGCTCTCACATCCTGTGCCACAAATACCCATGGACTAACAAACCTGAGCCTGTGCGCACAGCGTCCTGCTGATGGACTGAAACTATTGTGGACATAAGGAAAAACCTCACTTCATTGTACATGATTTGCCCCCTTCTGCTGGCACCAAACATCAGCCTGTTTCATGGGTTACAGGTAAAACCAGTAAATGACAGGAGCAAATTAAGCTTGATTTAATAGCAAGCAGTTTGCTTAATGAAACAGAGTGCTAAAAAGGGAAATAGTCACTCCCTTTACTGGAAACATAATAATAATTAAAGCAATGGAAATGAAAGGGGGAAACACATATTTAACATTTCTCCATCAGTCTGAGATGGACCCTTTTAAAAATAGTTGCTCCTTTCAGTTCATATGTGCTGGGTTTAAATGAAAAAGGACTGAGATAATCAGTATTTAAACCTCTACATGGAAGGTTTAATTCCAGTATCACAAAACCAGCCTTAAACATTACCTCTCCAGTTATGCACTGCATAAACACTCGGCTTTTTTAGAACTGGGATTATTAATTTCCATACTAAGAGGCAGCTGCCTGAACAGTTGTTCCTAGTGGGAATTTATGCCTGGTCCAGGCAGAGGAAAGGAGCCTGGAATTAACCTCTTGCTCTTTGCTTCTGGTAATTACTTTTGCCATGGAGTTGAGTGCACCAGATGCAGAGCATCCAGACAAGGCCCTGCCATCAGCAGCAATGGCATAAATCAAGATGTGACAGCATGAAGGGACAAATAAATCACCCTGGGAGAGATGGCGTGGGGAAGGATAAGAGCTACAAGCAATACAAGCAGATGAGTACATGGCCAGCATCAGCTGTGCTGGAGGTGTTCTGGTTGGCATCAGTTGAACACCTGGAGTTGAGCTGGGTTTGCAGCACAACCTGTGCTTTGGAGACGGGAACAATGAGACACAGAGAAGTTAAGCTTGAGTTTTCCTAGGGCTTCAGAGGGACGAGGACCCTCTGCTGATACAGGGTCTCCTGGAAGCAAGGCTCCCAGAAAGAGTTAATACCAGAGCTAAAGAAAGCACAAAGGTATCCCAGATCCTCCTCTTCTGACACTGGCTTGGGGAATTTATTTCATCCTTCACTATTCAAATACATCAGAAGTTCTTCTACGGGAACAATTCCTTTTTGACCTTCTGATCTTTTTCAAGAGAAAAACAAATCTGTGTTGAGATGCATTACAGGTACCACTAAAGAAACGTCCTAATGGAAACACTGTCTCGGAAAGTAATACACAGGAGGAGCCATTCCTCTAAAAGTATACATTGGAAATCAGAAAATGAAGAGGAAATAAGCTTTTTGAGGCATCTGTTTTGTTTGGAGGTTTTTTAGAGGCAGAGAGAATGGGATTTGGCAATGGAGGGTATCCCATGACAGGAGGCGGCAAAGATGCCTCAGTGCTCCCCTGTGACATTTTGGTGAGATAATGTGGTTGGGAGGAAAGCAGAATGAACGCAGCAGCTTCCCAGAAACCATCTCCCAAGGCTTTATCTTTAGTCTCTTTCCCTCTGCACTCTGATAGAAACTATATTGAGAAACCCCTGAGATCAGCAAAGCAGCCCGTGCTGAAGCCAAAGCGCTTAACCACGTCCCAGCGATAGCGAACGTCTCATTTCCTATAGGGGCTGGAGCAGCCTCTGGCTTTGGCTACATCCCTGCTGCCATCAAGCCACAGCCACTGCATGGAAATGCCCGCTTTGGTCTGCGGGTTCCTCCAGTGGGAAAGGTGCAAGTGCAAAGCCGGGATGTTTTAGCAGGAAAGGGCTCTGCCGCCCGGCTTCAGGGTTAGGGAAGAGACCTCTCTGCTGGAAAAAGGGAACACACACACACAAATAAGCTTGCTCAGCTCCTCTTATCCCAGCGAGGGAACCGACTGGCTGGTTTTTATACTATCAAGAGGTTTCTGGTTTGGTTTCTCATCACGAGCTTGAAGACCAGGACACACTTACATGTGGTGAACAGTAAATACCAAAGATCATTACATGGATAGAAGCCACATAATGGAGGGGAAGGAAGGAAGAAAGAAAGCAATGTGTGAGTGAAGAGGAATCATTAAACACCTGGAGGATAACAGAACCAGTACCCATTAGGAGGCTCAGAGGCAGCCAACATCATATAAATTGGGAGGAGTGGGAAGAAGATACAGCATTTTATGCAAGATTCTCCCTCTGGTTTGTGTCCAACAGCACTATTGAGGTCAACAGCTTTCAAAGCACCCAGTGGTTTTGCTGGTATTAGATCTTCAGAAGTTTTTGGTAATGAGAAATGAGAGGGCATTTTTAATCATCATTACTTTCTGCATTTAACTACTTTGAAGAATCCAGCCCTGAGGAAGAGAAGTCCCCCTGGAAGCTGATAGCAGCTAAGAACATAACAGCCCAAACCATAAGATGCCTCAGAAAGCTTTTCATTAGCCATAAGGGACAGAAATACCTGCACTTTGGGGAATGCATTCAAATTAGGGATGAAAGAGGCGCGCAGAGGTAAAGAAACAAGCCCATGCTATAGCCAAGGAAATCTGCCCCACCGACCTGCCACCCTGCTCCAGGAAAGCATTTCTTACACTGCCTCCAACTTGCGTTTGATTTTGTGGAAGCAACATCCTGCCAGACTCCGGCTTTCTTGCCCTTCTGCCTGGATTGTTTGGACATGATTACAAGATGATGGGGTTAATAGAGCGCGGAGCAGCTGCAATCCATTTGGAATTCACTGAAAGATTTGATACAGCCTCCTGAAATCTTATGTTCCGAATTAACTCAAGTTGGCTTAGGCAGGAAAACATTGTCATACTGATAGGAAGCTGCCTGAGCAGACTGCAAGCACTGGGTAATGACACACGGTGATGCTCTTGCTGTGGGGCTGAGCTGCGTGCTGTGGTTTAACCTCACTGGCCATCCAGGGAAACAATAAAGGGAACCCAAGGAGCACTGGCAAAAAGTCCCAGATGCAGTTAGAATAAAGGGGGGTTTCATCCATTGGGATCCATTGATAAAACATCACCTTCTCAGTGGGAAGGGAGGGAGAGAAGGGTCGGGCAACCCCACGTACCTGCGCTGAGATAGAGTCCATAATGCTTAACAGAGGGGGAAAATCCAGACGACAGTGTTAATAGAGATGTTTCTCACCCAAAGGCAAGCACAATAGTAACACTATTGGATTCATCAGCTCACCCTAAAGCCAGAGGCTGCGTGTGCTGGGTGCATTCCCACCCATGCCGCAGCAGGGATGCATGGCTTGGCTATACAAGGAACTTGACCAGAAAAGCTATTGCAGAATAACCTATTCCACAATCACTGCTTTGGAACGGATCCCTGCTCAGACCACTGTCTCCCATGGTAGGAGTCATTTTACAGTGCAATAATTGATACTCTCTTCCATAGCAAAAATAACTGCTCTGGAATACACTCCCTCAATGGGGTTCAGATGAGCAGCAGCTCCAGAACAGCTCTTGCAAAATAGCGTATTTGGGACAATTCTGCCTGGAAAAGAAGCCTCAAAATCCAAATACTCTCCATCCACAGGCAGAAAACCCATGCAGCGCCCAGGGAAAGAGGTTTCATAGCTGATCTAATCAGGAGTCTGCTGCCCTTGTCGGTGCCAAAACCTGGCGCCCATCCCACCACTCCTGAACTCTGTGGCTGCTTTGATAGGAGAGGATTTGATCAAAGTCATTTTAAGGAAGAAAGGGGGGGGGGTTGCATTAAAATGTTTTAATTTCTGTCAGGTTTAGTTGGGGATTTCTTTTTCCATTTAATTTCAATACAATGGAACTGTTTCAGCTTTGGAAGGGAAGGAAATTTGGACAGAGGGATAACTGAGAGGAGTTTGGGAAAACTTAGGGAGGGAGACACATTTAAAGATATACGGCCAGGGAAAGATAGCTTGCATTTTCCCAACCACAGTTGGTATTGCTTTCTTGGACAGTCCTGCTTCTTCACACGCGTGGTTTCCAAATGCTTCAGGAGAAAAGAAAACTACAAGAACCACTCTGGCATCTTCTTCCCAACGTTCTCCAGGCTACTTACAAGGAGCTCACCTTTGGGTATCATGGGACTGCAGTTTTACAGCATCCCACGTGAAGCCCTTCACCCTCATCTCTGTCTTCTAGGAAAAACAATGGCTGCTCTGGAAGAGCTGGTACCTTTTCCTGCTCCTGCTTTTAAATCCCCACCCAGCGCAGTGATGAGCAGTTCCTGAAGCACCCAGGTGGCTGGGGAAGCCAATTGCTCAAAGTGCTTTAACAACTGGTTTGGTCATTTGGCTGTTGGTGCTCTTCCAGTAACTCGGATTTTGCACTCACAAGAGCAAACTCTCAGCTCCATCACCTCGCTGGAGCAGGCTGCATGTCCTGGGAAGGGGTTTGGGCACCTGGTACAGAACAGTGCTCTCATCAGTAGCTCAAAGCCCAGGCTCAAGCCTGATCGAATGCACTGGAGGGGCAATCCCAGCTTCTCTTTCCAAATCTAGATGCCTATTTCCAGTCTCTGCCCACACCAAGGTTTGGAATTTGGATGAGGCAGAGCCAGCAATAAAGCAGGATGCAGGGCAGCATGGATCACCCCTGCACACAGGAAAATGGGGATCCTTTGTAGGTGAGTCCCCTATGCTGCACAATGCCCTGTGTCATTGCTGGTAGTCACTATTGCTCAGCCCTTTATACACAGGCATCTCCAGGGTGGGAAAAATGCAACCATAAAAAAGCCAGATTCCAGGTTTAATGCAGACTCCATAAACAGCCAGTCACTGGGGACACGGGATTCAGGCTTTTTCATCTCTCCCTGCCTAATGTGAAGCAGATACCTTCTATTAATGAATTAATTGCTAATTTGTAGCCACTTCATTTCTCTTGCATCAGTTTTCTTCTCTAGTTCTAGCTCAGACAGGGCAGGATGTGTAAATCAGCCGGTCCCCATAGAAATTGCACATAGAGCAATTCAAAGGCAGCAAGAGAGGTGAGCAAGGCAGTGCCTCTTACCAAATGGAACACTTGACAGAGACATGAACACTTCATTTGCCACTTTGCATGTCTTTTGACCTGCCAAGTTGCTTGACCCTCATGCATGTCGGTCTCAATCCCTTGCTCATGCCTTGCGCACATCATAAACACTTCACAAAGGGCACATCTCTGAATTCAGTGCTTAGCAGAAAGGGGCTGTGGCATCTCCTGCCATCCTGGGAGACTGCAGCAGGGCAAAATGTTAGAGCAGCTTCTACTTGCTTGTCTGCAGTAGGGCAAAGCTGAGCTGAGCGATGTCAAGTCACAGTCAAACTCCCATACCCAGCACAAACTCATGCAAAGGCAGTGCGAATGGGCTTTGACAGGGAACGAGGGCAAAGCCAGACTCTAAGCCACGAGGACATGGAAGTTAATCTGATGTGGCATTAAACAGCAGGTGACCAGGTTCTCCAGACTTCAGAAGCATAGACCCCTGAGGCCTTACTCCATCATCCCACCACCTGTGGGACAGCGTGTAAGGCATTATGACAGTAATATATGAGTGACTTGGGGTGTGCAGTGACCGAGCACCATGCAAGTGTCCCAGACACAGAGCAGCATTACTCCCAAAAGCTGGATGGGATGTGTCCTCTTCTGTTCACCCTGAATCCCCACAGGAAACTCCAACATTTGCCCCAAAAGCTTTCTTTCTGTCCAAGATGCATCACTTTGAGTGGACACAGATACAACCCTGGGGCTTTGGATATAGGTGATAAATGCTCCACTCATGGTCCAGAGATGAAAAATCATTCATGGTAAACACCCCATTTTCCCAGTGGGGGTTGCAGTACATCTGGGATAACCCTCAAAGCAAAAGGCTGCAGCCCTCTGGTCTGCTTCCGCTGCAGCATCCTCATACCTTTGCTCTTGAGATGCTCAAATGGAACAGGAGAGCACCCAGCAGCTGGGACACACCACTTTGGACCCCTGAACTTGGGACCTCTGAATTCCAGTCCAAAATGTTCTATCCCAGTTTAATCAAGAGGGATTATTTCCCTCTGGACTCTGCATTAAAAATATGATGATGTGTATGAATTATTTATAGAAAAGGGATGACATTCAAATTCTGCCTGGGTCCCAGCCACCACATTGCATCTTTCTAATGGTTTCCCAATAGAGACAGATTCCCATTCTGGCTGCCTGACTGTCCTTTCCCCTTTCTCCCTGATACTGAGGGATCTTAAAAGCTTAGAAAGCTATAGCCATGCTAATTTTGTAACGCACTGGAACTCTCCTTTTGCATCGTCCTAAGGGGGGACTTACTCTAACGTGGTTCTTGGAAATAATTTCCCTCTTCATAAAACACCCTGAATTGTAAACCTTCCAATGAACTCCTTGCGTTAAGGCATCTTGCAGTTTTATTTCAGTAATCATCACCATAAACAACTCCGGTCTTTACAAAGCCTTTCATCCCCAAGGATCCCAGAGTGGTTTCAATTGCACCAACTATAGACAGGGATGAATTCATCACCCTGTGAACAGGCAGCTGTTCCAGGGCCACAGCTGAGGCTCTGCAGGGCGAGAGCAGCATCTCCACAGCTTAGCTGCTACAGTCACCCTGTTCCGATGCTCGGACATGGATGAAGTGGGAATGGCGTGTGTCCTTTGCTCCTGCACCAGGAAATTAGAGCTCAGTAGGCAGTTACCATGAAACATGCTATTCATTGAGGGGCTTGTTAAGTAATAACTAATGCTATTGATGATTGCACTATGATAGGGGACATGCAATGGGCACAAGTTGCAACACAGGAAATGATAATAAAAGAGAAGGGGAATAAAAAGATCACTCTAAAGGTGGTCAAATCTCACAAATAGGGGTTGTGGAATCTCAAATCTGGGACTGAGTCCTTGAATTCAGCTGCATGAAGCCCTGAGCAACCCTGTCTTGTTGGGACCTGCTTTGTGCAGGGCGTTGGATGAGAGGCGTCCCGCGGTCCCATCCCAAACTCTTCTGCGTCGTAGCCTCGTGCAATAACTTAAAGCACAAGCGGTGTTGGTTTAAATTAACACATCAACTGCTGAGCTGCAGCATCTGTCACAGCTGTTAGCTCCAGGCCCAGCAGCCTCCAGCAGACACCAGGAACTGCAGTGCCTTGGGCTGTGCTAGTGAGAGTCTGCAGAAACCCCACTCCTGTCATTTCACTTAGAATCAAGCTGATTGCTCTTGTCTGTGATAGAGAGCACAGCCCGGGGCCCCATGCAGCAAACCCCTCTGAACTTGTGTGTTCCCTGCCTTTAGCCCTGTGTTTGCTAGACGAAAGCCATGCAATGCTGTTAACTGCTCCTCACAGCAACCAACCGCTCGTTATTCTCTGGACCTGCTCCAGTTCATCAGTATTAGTGGTGAAAAGCAATACCCAAACATGGCTTCAATATACTGTACTTCAGACCCCATCGACACCCAGTGTAAGCACCTCCCTTATCTCATACACAGCTTCCCTATGAAGCTGGACCAGAAAGCTCTTAGGAGGCAGAAACACGGCGTCACGCTGTCCTGCTTGGATTAAAGACTCCCATGGCTTCCAGATGTTTGTCCGTCATGCTGCAGCCTCACCAGCTGTTGCTGCCTCCTCTTTAGGAATGTGTGCACTGGATCACACCTTCCTGCTTACATCTTTGCTGACATTTGTCTTGCTGGTGGCAGGTTTGTGGTTAACTCCTCCTGGAAAGTAATTCCTCCCCCCCTCCTTGCTCTAAGGAGCTGCACATGCTATGCAAGGAATGACAAATAGACCTTGGTTGGAACACAGCAAGGCAGGGAGACTCCACCACTGCCTGGGGGCTTGTTTCAAGAGTTAACTTCCACTTAACCACTTTTCAGCTCACACTCAATACTCCAGAGGTTTCTATGTGGGCAAGGCTACAGCATGATGTAAAGACTTGGTAGTTAGACAGCAGCTATAGACAAAGTCATTGCGTAAACCAGGTCTCCTGGGGCTGGGAGCCAGAGAGTGTGGAACTCAGTGTGGAAGAGAGCACTGTATTTTTTGTTGATAACAGCATATTTTATATCCTGTTCCATTACAATCTGAAAATACTTTTTAACCCATTGCTCTCACTGCGATCTGCAGTCACCCAATTGTCTTGTGACGCTGATCCCAAAGGAATCCTCATCTGGATTCAGGCTCTGCCTGGACTTGGAAATGGACATTCAGGGTTTTAGTCTATTTTGTTATAGCCCTTAGAAACTGCTCTGAAACAAACAATCCGACAGTCCCTATGGCTGTGGAGTACTTTGTAGTGGACAGTAGCTTTGAACTCCGGAGGCGGCATTTTTATCACTGCTGTAGGGCAGGGAGACCTGGGGCAAACAGCATAGATCTCTATAGATCAAACCAAAACCCCGCTACCCATTGCCTTTGGACAAGGGTCCGGTGAGTTCCAGCTCTGCTGCACAGCAGTTTCTAAACTACAGCTACGAGCTCTGCTAAATAAGTTGAAAAGTTCTATAGTGTTATAGTCCACATCTAGGAAACATTCAGGTCAGAAAACATGCAATTTGAAGGTGAATGGAAGAACAACTTTCTGTTAAAAGTTTTGCCCCATGTAGCATAAATAATGAACGGGTCATTTATAACTTTAACACCAGAGTGTAGAAAATCACATCAGCTTTTCAACTTAGACCATTTTGCGGTGATGGGAATGCCATTATTCTCGTCATCGTAGCAACTGAACGCACACAACAGCTTAGCAGAAATGGGGAAAAGAGAGAACTTCCCGCCAGAAAGTAATGACAAGGAAGTTAATTACAGGACTTAAAAACCCCAGGGGTTGGACATTGGCCAGAAAGCTTTCTGTTCAGTCCCGGTTAAGTCTTCCTAAGGGAGGACACAGGCTCAAGTCTGTTTTTAGTGCACATTGCAGTCGATGAGTTTTGCACTTTCACATTTGATCCAACAGTCTATTAATGGGGTTTTCTTCAGATCTTCTCTAACACCACGTGGCATTTTGCTCACTTAATAATGATTGCATAAATTGTCATCAATTCCGTGCTTGTCATTAGACTGGTTTTACCCTGAATAACCTCTTGGATTTGGCAAGTGAGACCCAGCTATTCCACAGCGTGCATTAACTGTGTGACCTCCTTGTTCCCATTTCAACACTTCAGTGGTGCATTCAGTGAAATAATCATAGTGGGCCTTACGCTGGAGGGGAAGGAGGGCTGCATGCAGAGGAGCTCAATGGTCTGGAGGAACCAGCCAATGGAAACATCATGGAGTGGCACAAAGGCAAATGCAAAGTCCTGCACCCAGAAGTAACCACATGCACCAGAACAGGATGGTCATTGACCAGTTGTACAGCATCTCTGCAGAAAGGTGCTGGTGGAGAAGCTGACCATGAGGTAGCAATGAGCCCTTGCAGCAAGGAAGGCCAGAAGGCAACAGCTTCATTAGGAAGGACATTGCCTGCAAGCTGAGGGACATGGTCCTTTCCTTCTGCTCAGCACTGGTGAGACAGACCATCAGTATCATAGAATCATAGAATCACAGAACATTTTGGGTTGGAAGGGACCTTAAAGCTCATCCAGTTCCAACCCCGGCCACAGGCAGGGACACCTTCCCCTGGACCAGGTTGCTCCAAGCCCCATCCAGCCTGGCCTTAAACACTGCCAGGGATGGGGCAGTCACAGTTTCTCTGGGTACCCTACTCTTGTCTTGTGCTGGGTCCAGTTCTGGGCTTCTCAGAACAGGACAGACATGAACATACTGGAATGGAATGAGCAGAGGCCACCAGGATGGCTGGAGGCTGGAGCATGTAGAGGATGAGAAGAGGCTGAGCCAGCCTGCTGAGCCTGGAGAAGGAAAGGCTTTGAGGGGATCTTACTGCAACCCTCTGCTACCTAAGGAGAAGGTGCAGAGCAGATGAAGCCAAACTACTCCTGTAGGATAAGAGGCTGCTGACACTAGCTGTGTCATAGGACATACCCAGCAGGCTTTAGGAAAAGGTGATCAGACACAGTCCAGGAATTTGTGTAATCTCCATCCCTAGAGCCAAGCAAAACATGACTGAACAAGGAAAGCAACCTGATCTGTATTTGGCCCTGCTCTGAGCAGAAGTTGAATGACCCCAGGGGCCCCTTCTAGCCTGTATTATTCTGACTCCCTGATTCATACCTTTTCACCGAACTACATTCTTTTAAGGCATGGCTGAGTCATTTGAAGCATCACATTCAAACTGCTGAATCACATGTGCATAACCCACTCTAAACTGACCTGGCATCTGATCCTGAAAATGCCTCACACCAAAGCAATGAGAGTGGACTTTCAGTTTTTGTTAACTAAGTGTTTATAGCACTGAGTAATACATTTGTTAAGCCCTTGAGACAAGAGCTGAACCTGCCTTTGCGCAGGAGAGCACACCGGCACCGTTGTTCTTACAGCAAGGGCTCTGCGGGCTCTGTGGGAAGACGCGAACCCAGACTGGTGATTCAAACCATCACAAAAGGACCATCTCTTCACAGAATCAGCTAGGTTAGCAAAGACCATTAAGATCATCAAGTCCAGAAGTACCCATGTTAGTGCAGCCCGTCAGCAGCCCCACAAAGAAAACCTTGCTGGGAGCTTTTCCACGGGGCCATTTGAAGTCAAATGAATCACTGTCTACTCTACAGTCACTGTGCTCTCAGCTACCTGAGAGGAGGCTGTAGTGAGGTGGGGTCGGACTCTTCCCCCATCTTGAGGTAAAGGCCTCAGGCTGTGCCAGGAGAGGTTTAGATTGGATATTAGGGAAGGTTTCTTCACGGAGAGGGTGCTCAGGCATGGGGACAGGCTGCCCAGGGCAGCGCTGCAGTCACCGTGCCTGGAAGCGTTCACACACTGTGCAGATGAGGCCCTCGGCGACACGGGTTAGGGGTGGTCTTGGCCGTGCTGGGGAATGGTTGGACTTGGTGATCTTAAAGGTCTTTTCCAAGCTAAATGATTCTCTAATTCTATGAATAGCAATCGGCATCGGGCAGCCCCGCGGGAGAGTTTGGCTTTTTGTGACCAGATTTTCCAAGGGGGGAGTTAGTTTATTTTTCTGTTTTTAAAGCTTCTTTCCCCCCTCCCTCCCTGTGCAAGGGAACCCCCGACCACAGTGATAGCAATGACCGAGAGCAGCAGCTCAGAGAAGGCTTGCGGTGGATTCTTCCCCACTGTCCAATTGTGAACCGCGACTGGAGCACATCCTGGAAACGATGCTGCGTTACAAAGAGGGATCCGTTTCCGGAAGTCCAGTCGCTGGTTGTACGGGGTCGTTTGCCCGGGAAGCAAAGGTTTATCCCGGCTGGCAGAGAGGATGGATAAACAGGGAGATGGGACATGGGAGCTTGAGGGGACTGGGTGCAGAGACAGCCCCGCAGTTACCAGCAGCCTGAGGAGGGAAAGAGAGGTTTAAGAAACAAGCAGCTGCGGAGCAGAGCGGGACTGCGGCGCAAGGAGCTGGACATGAGACGAGGCGGGGAAGCAGGGAACGGGATGGAGACCGGGAATGGGATGGAGACTGGGAACGGGATGAGGACCGGGAACGGGATGGAGACCGAGGAAGCGGGAGCTCAGCTCAGACCCGGGAGAGCAGGATCGGGCGGGCCGAGCTGGGCGGTCGAGGGGCGCCACCTAGCGGATGATAGAGCCCCGGGCCGGAGGGGACCTCCAGGCTCGGCCGGTCCAACCTGCCCGGGCAAAGCGGGACCCGGGCCACGCGTTATTCCGATGGATGATTGTTCCCGCTGCCTCCAGTGGGAATCTGCCCAGGAGTAACTCGTGCCCATCACCCCTCGTCTTTTCCATATGACTGCTTCTAAAAAGGGAGTCTCCATCTTCTTTGCAGCCACCCTTTAAATACTGGAACACGGTGATAGGGTCTCCCCTGAGCCTTGTTTTCTCAAGGATAAACAGACCCAGTTCACTCGAGTCTCAGCTGAGGCTGTTCCACTGGAATAATGTCCCCAGGGAAGTGGTGGGTTCCCCAGTGTTGGGCACTTTTAAGAGTTAGTTGACCAGGGTGCTGGGACATCTAGTCTAGGTCTTGCTTTGCCTATAAAGGATGGACCAGATGATCCTCAAAGTTCTTTCCAGCCCAAGATTCTATGATTCAGGATTCCCAGTCCATTGATCATCTTGTACATGTGGATGACATTAGCCTTCTTCCTGTCTTCTGGAACGTCCCTCAATCTCCACATCAGCAGCACAGTGCTAGCAGCGACCTACCCTGCTCGGGCTACAGCCTTGGGCCTAGATCAACTCAAAGATGGGAAGGTTTTAGGGGGAGCAAAGAGTCTTGTTTTCCAGCGTGGATGCCATTCCTGGAGTGGGAACCTTGGAGTGATGTGGTGCTTGGACAGGCAAATTCACTTTCCCTCCAGTATTCTGCAAAATGCAGGTGACAGGTTTCTGTTTTACCAGGCACTGTACCATTTCTTAACAATAAAGACAGGTAGGTAGGTAGGTAGATAGGTAGAGATAGATAGATAGATAGATAGATAGATAGATAGATAGATAGATAGATAGA
>WYDI02024858.1:0-15237 GCA_009867235.2 Psittacus erithacus | reverse complement strand
AGGTAGGTAGGTAGGTAGATAGGTAGAGATAGATAGATAGATAGATAGATAGATAGATAGATAGATAGATAGATAGACACACACATACATACATAGATGACTTTACCCTGCTTCCTTGAAGTGCACAAGTTCCACCAAGGACTCCAGTAAGGGTATCGAGTGTGGTGGTACAACATGCTGTACTTCTCTTGACAGAGTGTGCTCATATTCACAAAACTAAAATACTGGAGTATCCTGCTCACTCAAGGGCAAATAAGATGGAAGAAAGTACAGCCAAAACGCTAACACCATCAGATCTCCTTGTTCTATTATTTCCATTCACTGGTACGGATCCTATAGGAGCCTGACTGGACAAGCTGCTCTCCACATCAGATTTCTGTTGAGCACAAAGGTATTAAGGAGACACAAATAAGGTTTTTTTGTTAACGCTTCCTCCTCCATCATTCATTTGATGAGGGGTTTTGGGTTGACATCAGTCAATTCTTGAATTTACAAGTCCAAAACCTAGATACCCTTAAGGATCTAGTTTTCAGCGTGAGCACAAAGGATTCTGTATCCACCCATTTTGGGAAAAAGGGTGACCCATGCGGTTTAGGTACACCTCAAATGAAATCATACTGAGTCACTAAGGGACCACAGTGCTAGTTCAACCACAGAATTTGGATGGATAACTCTGGTTGCAGAAGACAGGTTAAAAATAGGGATGTGCATCCCTTTTTCTCAAAGTCACTCTGGGTTTTGAAGGCTCATCCTAAGAACATATTTTCCTCTGAAATGTAGCTTATGGAAGGGCATACACAGACCCCTCTGATAAGGGCACATGGAATTCAAAGGGAAGGATAAAAGCATTCTGCTCTTAGGAGCTTTGCATGCAGAGGCTGCACAGGGACCATGGTGAGCTGGTGTGGTCATACAGAGGAAGGTGAGAGCTGAGCTTGATGAAGGCTGCTAATGGCTGAGTTTAAATAGGCCGAGCACTGAAAACCATCTAGTGAGAAGACGTTCACGGGAAAGATTAACAGTCACTATATTTCAACTCTACACCCACCAATGCAAAGCAAGGCACTGAGAAACTAAAGTGCAGCAAGGACCCCATAAATCTTTCTTACTTAGTCCTGCATGTTAAGTAGGGGATAGAGAAAAGGGAAAGGCTGGGGAACAGGAAGGATGGAGAAGAAAAACCTGCTGATTTACTTACTGCTTTGGTATATCTTCCCTGATTTAATTGAGATGGGGAGGGGGAACAGAAATCTTGCATTTGCAAGTCTGGAGGAGCTGCAGAGATCCCCAGGTTTTCTGCATAACAGGTTGTTAATTCCCATCTTCATTTAGTAAGACCCTTAAGAGGCTTCTATTATTATTATTATTATTATTATTATATCATTATTACTCATGTCTCAGTTGCTTTTCAGCTCCTTGCAGCAGCTTTCCTTAGGATGAAGTCTGAAGATCTTAATCAAGAATCTGAAATCACAGAAAACACTAGGAAGGAACTTGGATGGGTCTGGGGCTGGAGCTAAGACAAAAGGAGGGGGAGGGAGAATCCACAACACACACAGGAGACCTGACATCTTGAACCGCTGGCTGCAGCATTCACTGAGACATAAATCAAGCCATTCATGAAGGGGTCTGCTCTGCCAATATACATAAAGAGAAATACTAGACGGAAAGAGGCAAATCTGAGTTAGATCCATCTCTTGCATAGCAGAAATCCTTTACGCCAGTTAGATGAGAGAAACTGATGTTTGAAAACCACAGGTTTGGCAGGGGTAAAACTTTACATGCTAATGAGTCCCCAAAGAATTTTGACCTGTGAAGGATATTTAACTACTGAGAAAGATTTATATCCAATAATACACAAAAGTGGAAGGGAGCAGAGAGTACGGGGAATTAGAAACACACTACAAACATCCTCCTGCTCGCATCAGCATTGAGAAATAACTCAAGGAAATACCAGAAACACTGATTTGATATATAAGCAGTGAGACACTGTTTAGTATGGTCTGTCACTGTCTGCACTTAGTATTTAAAAGCCTTATCACTACAAACTGCTATATTAGGTCCTTGCATGGAGAGACTCTGTTCTGGAGAACTTGTTATCCACCCAGCCACTGTCAAGGAGGTTTTATGTTACAGCAGCCCAAGAGCCAAGCGATGTATCACTGAAAGAATAGGAATTAACTGAACAGACTTCTCAAGCCTCGGGTCGATGAAACAACCACAAGGCTATCCATCTCTCCCCCGCCGCTGTGCATTCGTATTCACCTTTTAAAGGACATCGTACTAAAATAGTTTGCAACAAAACACCATCTATATTAATACTTCTAAGGTCATAATTTCATGAAGACAGAGGCTATTCCAACCAGCTTTCTGCACGTCTGTATTAACAGTCTGATGTAAAAGAATCATAGAAGCCTAGAATGGTTTGGGTTGGAAGGCACCTTAAACTCATCTCATTCCAATCCCCTGCCACAGGCAGGGACACCTTCCAGTAGACCAGGTTGCTTAAAGCCCTGTCCAACCTGGCCTTGAACACTGCCACAATTCTTCCCTGCAAGGGTGCTGAGGCGCTGGCACAGGTTGCCCAGAGAAGCCGTGGCTGCCTCATCCCTGGCAGTGTTCAAAGCCAGGTTGGACTGGGCTTGGAGCAACCTGGTCTAATGGAAAGTGCAGAAGTAAGTAGCACAATGCTCCCCACTTTCATACCTAAAATACAATAGTTAGTAAGAACATTTTAGCACAACTCACACCACCAGGCAAGCAGTCCCATATCAAGGGAATTTCTGCAAGAATTAACATCTAATTCCCACACAACCCACCCCACCCCAGTTTAAAGACCTGTCATTCGCTTGCCCTCTTCTACCCCAACCATTTCAGTTTCAGTAATCATCAGTGTCCATCTCATCTGAACAGCAGTAAATTCACACTGAATAATCAAAAGGAACAGAAAAAATAACGGAGATATTAGGTTTCAAAATGATACATTTATTGTAACTAAACAAAGGACACAAGCTCCAAATTAACTTAAAAATTTTATAGTGCATTATGGCAAACACAGGACCAGTATGCTCAGAGCACAGACAAATGATTTTCAACTTAAATCTGTAACACAGGCTGAAATTCTTCAACTGAAAGGCAGAATTTGGATTACCTACAAAGAACAGAATATGGGATTATTCTTTTACTTAAATACACCCAATAATCTGATAGAAACAATTTAAAAGTATTTAAATACATGCTGAAGTAGCTAAAGTTTAAATGGCTAGCAATGTTGGCAGGTAGAAAGTTACAAGTATTTTGGAGTTGTATAAAAGGTGTAACACTTTCCTCCAGATGAAGCCTGTGTAAGTGTAAGGTACCAACTATCCTGTCAAAAGATTAATCTCTACCTGCGTGCACTCCTGCTGACAAACACCACCTATTGATTTAGGTTCCTGGTACTTAACCTGCAGGCAGAGTCACTCCCCCAGCACACAGACAGCGATGAAAGCTCTCAGGAAAAAACATGTTTTGAGCTTACATGAAATGGAAACAAGCTTTCCAGTAAAGTAAGTCCTATATCCTGCTTGTTCGGAGGGGAAAAATAAATTACATCCTGTTTTCTCTTCCCTGCTGCTAAAGAGCTTTTAAAAAGCTTTTTATATGTTCTATACTTTTTTCCCCAAATAATTTATAAATCTCATCTTATTGAATCTGACACAACCCCAACACTGGTCCTACCGCTTACCTCACTCTGAGCTTAGAGGCTTTGCCTGTGTAAGACACAAGGTCATCAAAATCTCTCACATCCTTTTTATTATTTAAACAAATATTTACATCTCCCAGTTAAATATTCCTTCGGGAAACACGTTCTGACCAGTTACTGTACACTCGGAGGTCATCCCTTCCCTGAAAGCACTGCAGCTTCTGGGCTTTTGGTCAACACAGGGGATGACAAAACATGTTATCTGCAGCTAAGTCCTCAAGCTGGAGCTGCCTGTAGCACCTGGACAGAGCTGCTCGGGACGGTTCAAACCTAGGGAAGCATGAATCACTGCTTTAAGCTTGCAGAATGTGTTGAAGCTCAAGTCCAGCTGTCATGGGTTTGCCTGCTTTCGGCATCAGAAGGAAGATATTTGCTATGGTTGTTGCGTACATCCCTCTAAACGCTTTGGGTATTCGAGGAAAACTGCCACCTGTGATTGACATTGAAATGCATTTCATGTAACCTGTTAAAATTGCCCAAGATGCCAAATTGCAAACAAGTCTGAAAGCTAAAAATGTTTAACAAATGGACCACAATTACTTTAATGAGGACATTCATTTAAAAAGGAAGAAGGAAAAAAAAAAAGCTATTTTTTACTCCCTTCTTATTTAATCCACAGGAAGTTTAAATGAACAGTAAACACAGAAAAAGAACAGCAGAAAAAATGTCTCAAACTCCCAAATCCTAAAATCAAATCATTTACTGTAAGGACAGTTAAAGCTCTGCAAAACTTTGAATAAAAAAAAAACCAGTCTTTGAAACCAGCTTTTTCTGCTACTTCCCTATTTAAATTGCAGCGTGCATTGAAGTGCATATGACTCTAAGGTTTCTGATATTCCATGGAAGGTAGCAGACAATCCTAGAGTATTTTTATTGTGTTGCAGGAATGTCAAGTAAGATTTTTATGCGTTGTTTTCAAATTGAAGACACACAATTGCAGAATTCAGCATGCTTCAAAGCCCACCAATTCTAATGGTAAACGATACAATATAAAATTAGGTTTTAAATTGTGGTTTTGTGAAATTAGCTTTACTCCTTTCGCCTGAGCAAAGTTGTGTTTTTCACACAGCACCTAGTGAAGTTCTATCTTCACGATCTACAAACTGCCTTTCATGCTGAAATCTCCAAGTTAATCTCAATTTGCAAGGAAGAGAACAGCCCCTTGTTTAGGGCTATATTAACTGCAAGGGTTTGCACTGATGTGAAATTTCAGCTTTGTCACAGCGATTTTACACTTCAGATACAATTACAGTAATTCTCAGGAGGAGCTTATTGCAAGCAGCTTTCTTTGCTAACTGTACAGAATATTAACTCAACACTTGAACTAAACACTGACCTTTTTTCTACTGTACTGTATACCTTACTGTACATCTTGCTTTGGAAACAACTAAATACAGTGGTCCATCATGCAAGCCATGAGAGTGTCAAAATTTCTTTTGCTCCACTAACTTCAAATAAGTTTTTACAAATAATTTAGCCAATCTAGATAAATACTGAACATGGATGGAATTACGCTGAAAGATGCTTGGGAGTCAACATTTTCTATGGCTATATGCACCTATGACTAAAAGCACTAACTGCCCACCTCAGTATCACTGTGAACAGCGCTGTTGTAAGATGTGCCCTCCATAGTGTCCACAAAATGAAGAATGGTCATATATTTTGTAAATACTGGGTGCAAAATAAAAACAGGATAGAAAACCAAACCACAACCCTGCTGGTTCAAGTCACACTGGGTGTGTTTCATAACAGATTTTAAGAATAGTGGAAAATTTAGGCTACCAGGAATTATGGAACATCCAAGAACTGGTATTTTAAATGTCAAAATTTACTATTAAGGACAGACACTAGTGAGTAAATGTTTACTTACTGTCAGTATTTGATCACACAGTTAAAGACAGTAACTACAACCAATTGATTTGAAAGCCAATGATGTAATCAAAGCACTGGCAATACCAGACATGCCTAGTTGACTGCACAGAAAGCAAGGCCATGAGATGAAAGTATTTATGAACTTTTACTACACCTGGCTAGTTATTTTATACCTGAGATGAAAACTAAGAGGTAAGAGAGCTGACGTAAATAATTATCAGATGAAAAACAAGAAAACATGCCAAGATAAACGCATTTAAAAAGAATATATGCAGAAAGATCACAACTGACATTTTCCCCTTATGATTATTTTCATTTTGTTATTTAGACAAATGCTTTAACTCACTTTACTGTGTGACAGATTCTGTTCTGAAATTATCTGAAAGGCTCCTGTGATTCCAATGCTTTAGTAATTCATGGAATTTTGAGCAGAAGGGACATCCTCTACTCCCCAGTCTTAAGAAATTTAAGGCACCCGTAAGAAGCAAACTTCATGGGAAGTTTTCATTCTAGGGAAAAAAATCTGATTTTCCCTTCAATAGAGAAAAGAAAACAACATTCATGAATTCATAGAAGTGATCAGAATGCCACATTCTCTGTCAGTGAGGCAACAGCTGAGTGATATTTAGCTTAAACAGAACTCAATCTAAACAGCTGCTACTTAAGCCACAGACTCTTCACTAACAGGTTACAAAATATGTAATACTGTGACAGAAGGGGAAGTTTGTATTAAATCCTGAAAAAGCTAAAAGGTAGAAGCAGAGCAAGGTTGGGCCCCATGTAATGATGAAACAAACTAAATGAGGAACATTTTTGCCATGACAGATACACTTAATTTATACAGCAAACTTGCAAGTTTAATGGATCGCTGTACCACAACAATGAGTGCAAATACATGATTTTTGTGGGCAGAAGCACTGCTAAAGAAGCACACTTTGTTTTCACCTGTATGGAATGACAGTAAATCACTTGTCTGATGAATGGAAATTTCATTCCATAGGTCAGAAAACGTATCTATGATTACTATGATCAGCTTAAAACATTTCCCATAATCACAAAGCTCAAGTAATATGTAGCCATTAGACACAGAAAGATATACAAGGTTTTGGTTACAGTTGGGGTTAGCTTCAGATTCTGAAGCTTAATTCTTTATTTCCACAGGTTCTTTATCCTGCTTTTCCTTTGCTTTCTCTTTTTCTTCCAGTTTTTCTTCTTTTTGAAGCAGCGTCATAATCTCAGCAACCTGTGCGGTGCCAATATCAATATCTTCTTTGTCAATCAGTTCTACTACCTACAATGAATACAAAACGAAATTGAGAGCACATTTAGTTTTTACATGATTGAGACATTTTCTTGTCATAAATTCTGTTAAGACAAGAAAGCATTCACTTTTCTCATGCTCAAGAAATACTGCATTGTTTTCTTACATGCAACACAAATGTAAACCACAACCAGTGCCTCAAATATCTCCAGTATTAAAAAGACAAAACTTAAAGCAAATGATCTAGAACTTAGTAGGCGATTGCAAATTCCTTTATAAAGCTTTTTGTACAAATGTATTCTTGGCACAGCTCCTCAAGTTCCCACAATTATTCTGCATTATATGCAGAATTGAGTAGTACCTATGTTGCTAAATGTACAACGGCTGTTTAGAGCAACAGACAGGATAATCACCACTGGGACAACTTCAGTATGAAAGGGAAAACGTGTTTCAAAAGGTTGATCCTATATTTTCTAGCTGGTCATAGCTTAAGTGCTATTTCTGTATTGAATAGAAAAATTACTTGCAAGGAAGTAAGTTTCAGGACATCTCTAAAAAAGAAACAACAAAATGAAGCAGAAATGCAAGGAAAACCTAAGAATGTTCCGCAAAATAAGAAAACAGAACAAATCATGCAAAGAACACAGGTCATTTACAGCCAGCCTAAAGGATAATCAATGTCAAGACTGTGGCTAATAGTGACATTCCTAAAGTAGTTCCTCTAAGGCTCCTTCCTATCCTCCCTCTGACTCATAAGCAGCACAACAAAATTACCGTATTTTATAGAACTTGACATAGGCATACAGGAAAACCTACAGCTTTAAAGGTAACGTGGGTAACAGACACAGCATAAAGATTATTCTTCCCCTTTGCCTCTCCCCTCAAATAGGCATATAAATTCTGAAGATGCTACTATGTATTATAAGATCTATTTACAGCACATTACAAAAAGCCTCATTGGCATCACTCATGCCAACGACAGCAATATGAATTTCAGTCAAAACAAGTATAACATCTGAAGGATGGCGAGCCTGATTTTCTTTAAGTAGTCCACAGACTTACCTTAACAACATTATTTATATCGATTTTGCCATCCTTGTTTTCATCTAGTGTCTCTGCAATCCTAGTCAGCTTCTCCTCTGGAATCTTCTGAATTTGTTTCATCACATTAATTAGCTCCACAATACTGACAAGATTCTCCCTGTAGAGCAAGCACAGTCTGTACATGGCAAGCAGTTACTCCAAAGGAGTAAAGTTGACAAAAACCAGTACTGAAAGTCACTACACTGCAGGTGATTTGTAAAAGCATTATTTCTTTAGAATCCTGAACACAATACAAAACAACAAAGATGAGTCACTGAACAGCAAACAGATTTCCAATGAATCTTTAGCTTACCATCAAATCTCAAGCTTTTGGTTTCCTCAAGCTTTATTGCGCAAATACAGGTATCCAGCAGTCATGTGAAATTAAGCTTAGCACAGTTTCTGTGCATCCAATGTCTTTTCAGCCCCCTGGCCCATTTAACAAAGGTGCAGTGCCATGCACCTGCCATCTTTTTAGACTGAGAGAGGCTGGCCTACAAAAATTTAATGCAAGTCACAGGAAAACAAAAGCTGAGAACATACTGCTTCAGCAATTCAGCTCTTTTGTTTTAATAGACTTCATTTGCTCATATCAAGGAATAAACTTTTTAGAAGGACTAAACTTGACATTGTGAATAGCAGGTTTCAGACATTTCCACTGTCTGCTTACTGGTCTCATGAAGCGAAAACTGTCTGTCTTCTGCAACCTAAAGCCTCTGCTTGCCTATGTAGTTTTGTTAATTTGAAGAACCATCTTCCAGCACAGCTCAAGCTGAAATGTGGGAGACAGTGAACCCAGTAAATATGAAACAAAACAGCTTTATTGGTATAGTTCCAGCTCCATACTGCGCCCTAACCTCTGGGCACAGACTGACTTTTACTCAAGGAGCATTTCTCAAGCTGCCACTGAATGTTCTGGACTTGTGTTGTTTCTATGGCTCTCAATGGCTTGGTGATGCACTAACTTCAAATTTAAAAACCAAGCCTTTAATAACTAAGCAATCTTTAATAATCTTCAGTCATCCACAATCACCTAAAAGAAATTATCCACAAACCCATCCATTACATAAAGTATAATTACATTCAGTAAAAGCAGATTTTATATTGTATTTTAAATTCGCAAACTTGGAGAGTTTTGATCAAAACTTCCAGTAGCACCATTCATATAACTGCCTTAGTCTTAACATTCGAAACAAATGACCATTTGCTCTGGAGACTGGAAAAAACCCCAAAGTTTAAAAGCACCAAAAGCAGAATCCGTATTTCCTGTTTTGGAATGCTCTGTGGGAGCTGGGAAGCTCTCCTAAGGAATCACACAAAATGGTGCAAGCATAAACTAGATGAATACAGCATTCATAAGCGCAAACTCAGGGAGCTAGTCACAGCGTTTAAGTATTTCAGTGCCTGTAAGATGCAATCTATGACCCTTCAACGTGATTGCCTGAAAGACTCTCCAGTGACATTAAGACCTGAAGAAATGTTGCTAAATGAATTTTGCAATGAAGCTATCACTCAAGGTCTCTGATCATAAAGCTGCAAGTGTATTAAAGTTGAAATGAAGCAAACTGTCAGAAAGGGACTATGTAAAATTATCTCCTTACATCCATTAGACCTATTCCTTTATTTCTCTCTAGATATAGAACAGACTTTACTGCAATAGTTTTTCTCACTGTCACCTTCACTGCTAAAGAACATGAATACGCTTACCACACTGTTGTGTGACTTTTCAGTCCATCACACAGGGCAAACCTACTGCGTGAGGAGCATGACTAAAGATGTGATTTCACCTGCACCACCATTAGGGGTAGAGGTGAACAGGATGGTAAGATACTCATCAACACTTTGACATTTAGAACCCCCTCAGGACTGGCATCTGGGGAATTACACCTGCTCTTTTCCTTCTTCATTTCAACAGTATTTAAGATACCTTAGAAGACAGAAAATCTATAGCACAATTTTGTTAATTTTATTTCTAAAATATCTTAACATTCTAAACAACAACTCACTTGCTAATTCTCTTCTAGTCACACATCTGACAAAAGCAAGAATGAAGACGAACAGTCAGTGACACATTCAGTGCTCTCAAGTCACTTACCCAGCAGGAGAACCATCAGCACCTTGCAGCTGAACATCCACCGTCTTTTGAGTTGTCTCTAATTCATTGATAATTTTGTCTATCTGACCAATCATTCTGTTCACCCTCTTGGTCAATCTCTTGCTTGCCTTTGACTCTTCCACTGCCTCTTCCTGGCCAGTCTTAGAGAGCTCTTTTATCTCTTGCAAATCCTAAAAGAAATGATCAGGAGAGAGAAATGCTTTTGTCAGGGTAAATTCTCAACAACAGACAGTACTGATTTTGACTAGAGTTTCAAGACAGGAGCTATTTGTAAACAAAATGCAAATGTATGGACCTATAAAGCCAAACTGGATTAGAACAATGACTTTTAACAATGCTGTCTTTTTCATGTACCCCTTAAATGTTATTTTCCACCTCTTTCTTAGGGCTGGGTAAGATTCATCTCACTTAACTTGAAGCATCTGTAATAATGACATCTATGTTTGACAAGACAGAACTGCAGCATGCAGCACCTGTTAAGCCTAGCCACCCTGGAAATATGAGCAGGAACAGGATTCTCATCTGGTGGGAACTACTCCAATGACTTTAACTAGGCTTTAACACGTTAAACAAACGAGGCTCTGCATTCTCCCATAAAAAGTTCATTCACTCAGCTACTAACTCCAGGCTCGCAGACATCCAAGCAAGATCATCTTTAAATTTGTAAATCATTTATGCTAAAACTAAACATGAACAGAAACAAACAAAAAAGAACTTCCACACCCCATTCTTCACCTCATTGTATTCCTGGATATCACCCTTCAATTCCTCAAGCTCCTCTTTTTCCTTTGTTAATGACTTTTTCTGTTCCTGCAGCTTGGTGCAAGCATCATTCAGCATGTCAATCTCTTCCTTAGTGATTTCCTCACCCTGTAGCAGAAAATACATACAAATTAGTGAAAGACACGTGGGTGATTTTCACAGAACCCCTAGGGTTGGAAAGGACCTCTGCAGATCATCCAGTCCAACCCCCTGCCAAGGCAGGGTCACCCAGAGCAGGTTACACAGGAACATGTCCAGGCAGGTTTTGAATGTCTCCAGAGAGGGAGACTCCAAACCCTCCCTGGGCAGCCTGTTCCAGTGGTCTACCATCCTCAACATGAAGAGGTTCTTCCTCATGTTGAGATTAAACTTCTTGTGTTTTATTTTATGGCCATTGCTCCTCATCCTGTAGCTGGGCACCCACTGAAAAGAGTCTGACACCATCCTCCTGGCACCCACCTTGGAGATATTTATAAGCATTCATGAGATTCCCCCTCTGTTTCCTCTTCTCCAGACTAAAAAAACCCAGCTCCCACAATCTCTCCTCATAACAGCGATGCTCCAGACCCCAAATCAACCTTGTGGCCCTCTGCTAGACCCTCTCCAGTAGCTTCTTGTCTTTCTTGTACTGAGGAGCCCAGAACTGGACACAGGACTCCAGATGTGGCTTCACCAGGGTTGAGTACAGGGGTAGGATCACCTTCCTCAACTACTGCCACACTCCTCCCAGTGCACCCCAGGATACTGTTGTCTCTCCTGGCCACAAGTGCACACTGCTGGTTCATAGTCAACTTGTCATCCACCAATACTCCCAGGTCCTTCTTAGCTGAACTGCTCTCTAGTAGGTCATCCCCAACCTGTACCAGTACTTGGGGTTCTTCCTCCCCAGGTGCAGTACCCCACACTTGCCCTTGTTGAACTTCAGGTTTCTCTGCCCAATTCTCCTGCCTATTGAGGTCCAGCTGAATGGCAGCACCTTCTCCAGGTGTATCAGCCACTATCCCCAGCCTCATATCATCAGCAAACCTGCTGAGGGGACACTCCAACCCTTCATCCAGGTCACTGACAAACAAGCTGTGTAAGACTGGACCCAGTATCGATCCCTGGGGAGCACCAATGACTACAGGCCTCCAACTTGATTATACTCTCTGACCACAACCCTCTGAACTCTGCCATTCAGCCAGTTTTTGATCCACCCCACTGTCCATTCATCTAACTCACATTTGCTAAGCTCACTTATGAAGATGTTATGGGAGACAGTGTCAGGAGTGTTAACTATACACAAACATGCACAGATCTATTACATCTACAGCCAGTGCAAATGTCCCCCCCAACAGGCATATTATTTTCAGTAACACAGAAAGATAAAGGAGACACCAAGAGATGTTTTGTGCTGATGTCAGTTTCTGTACTGGTGGTTAAGAATTTGCAATCTACTAATTAGCTGGTTTTAAGTGACAGAGTGGGGTGAGAGGATTAAAACTGAAAGACAGTCAAGCAACTTACTACAGCCCTTACATGGATGCCTTGATTCTTTACATTAAAAAGTATGAAAATGTACATTTACCCAGATTACCTTAATGCCTTCCAATACTGGTGCTGTATCTTTCAGTGTCTCTGCATGCATCACCATCTCTGCCTTTGCCAGTTCTTGTTCAGTATCCACAGCTATCTGACTTTTCTGAACTTGCAGAGTAGCTGCTTCAAGATCTGCTGCTGATTCCACATCTTTCTGGATTTGAAAGACCCGTGAAGTTTTAATTAAAACAAAGACAACATGTCTTTGTTGTAAAGTAAAGAACAACTTCTCAAGATAGAAACAGTTGCCAAAGTAGACTGGAGTATTTTCATGAGAAGACAATGTTAAACTGAAACATATTGAGTGGTTTTACAGTAAAATACCCACTTGCACTTAACGAACTATGCCTGTGATCTCCTGAGGCTTAATTCACTAGTAAAGCAGGACAGCAACTTTTACAGTCAGCTACTATACAATGACATTACCAGGTTAATGAACTATGCCTGTGAGCTCCTGAGGCTTAATTCACTAGTAAAGCAGGACAGTAGCTTTTACAGTCACCTACTATACAATGACATTACCAGGTAAGTGTCAAATAGGAAAAGCCAAAGATAAGAACATCTGAAGTACCAAGTGAGGGAAATAAAGAAAACAAACAAAACCACCATCTTTGCTAGAGGAATAAAAGGCTTCTATAATAAAGAGGAAAGAGAAATCCAACATATGTAAGACAGAGACAATCTTTTGTTTCACAGTGAACCCTCCTGTGTTGCAATCTATTTTCCCACACCTTTCTTATGTGGATTTAAAGTCCAGTTTCATGCAGGTAACACCCAGAACAGAGACAGTAACTGACAACATACAAATTTTTATATCAGTGACATGTATTTCTCAATAGTTGAGGGCAGAACTTACCACAGCTGCAACCTGAATGGTTTCTTTGGCTTTCTCTACAGCTTCAGACAATCTTTCCAACTCTTTTTCTTCATTTTCTTTCCTGATGGCTTCCTCCTCCTGAAGCGTTGCTTCCAGACGTGCTTTGTTATCCACTTTTTCACCTTCAACTTCTGCCACTTTGACTTGAGCCTCTCTGGCCTAAAAATAATGGAAGAAGTCTATTAAAGTCTATATGTGTATATATGTGCATGTCTGCATTATGTAAGAAGTTTATATATCGTTATTGAGATATGCAGCACAGGTATGCTAATGAATACAGCTAATCACCCTCAAAGTCACCACATTTCTTTGAAAAAAATAACTTTCTACCCTGAAATCATTTATGCTCTTCATTTTCTACCACTTATCTACTCAGATCATTTCTCTTTACACAACATCATCGATATTTTCCATGTACTAATGTCTTCATATTGCCCAGAGCATAAATTGCTTATGTACATAAAAAGTGTATTCTAACTCTTTTTATGCTATTACTGTCTACAGTCATGCAATTAAATATTGCCTTTATTTGCTTTATTCTCAACTCCTCCATATATAAGCCAACTTCTGTGGTCGCTCAAATAAACCAACCCATGGTTTAGCTTTCAAGGAAAAGACAGGAACCAAGAAGAACATCTACTTCTCTGAATGGATTTTCAGCAATGACACTGAAAGCTGGTTACAGACCATGTATATCAATACTTACAGCACTCTCTGGTAGCGTCTGAAGTGTTGTTTTGAGCTGATCAGCTGGAGAAAGGGTATCGGGAAGATACATGGCTCTGGATAAAATCAGCAACGAAGTAGGAATTTCCTGGTTCAGGTGGAGATCTAACCACTACAAATGCAATACACAAAACAAGTCTTCAACTTTTGGATGTTTTTGCTTCTTTACAGCTCCAATGAAGCACACACAAAGCAGTAAATACTTTTTTCTTTACCCACTATGTATCTGTCACTATCCTGACACGAGAACTAAAGGCTATAAACAGTTAAGAATTGCAGCAATTGCATTTAATACATAAAGTATTTAGGCTAAAGAACTATTTCACAAAGTACTGAATTACTATTCAAAAAAGTGTTTTGTTTTACATGCATCTTCCTCTAAACCAGACACCACCAAACGATAAAGAACTGATCTACTTTGAGAAAAGTCCTCACAGGGTAATACAAATATTTAACAAAACCTGCCAAAACTGCAAACATATTCTGGATCTGTTGAAGTCTAAGTATCCATTTGCATCATCAAGACATCACGGCCCAGTCAAAAGCCCACTGCTACTACTTACTTACACAGTACACATGACAAAGCTTACTAAGGAGAAAGACTGTTTTAGCCAAGCCTTTAATGAGAACAGAAGCAAAAAGACTTCTCAGAATCATCACAAAAATCAGAGTTAGATTCTGTATTCAGTCTTACAGAAACATACCTGTTTAAGCTGTTCCTTGAGACGTTCTTGCGTCACACCAAGAGCTCTCATACCTCGGGCACGACAAGCTGCCTGCAGTTCTTTAACAGTTAGACTGTCGACTCCTTCTTCAGCAATAAGCTGCACAAAGAATGAAATAAACTTTAACACATAAGAAGACCCATCAGTGAACACTCAAGAGTTCATATTTTTACAACGGCCACTAGAGGCTGCTGTGGTAACACAAAATAGCCTCCACTTTTTAAACAGTGACCATAGAATCACAGAATGGGTTGGGTTGGAAAAGACCTTAAGATCATAGAATAGAACAGAATCATAGAATAGTCAGGGTTGGAAAGGACCTTAAGATCATCCAGTTCCAACCCACCTGCCATGGGCAGGGGCACCTCACACTAAACCACATCAACCAAGGCTCTGTCCAACCTGGCCTTCAACACTTCTCTTCTCCAGGCTGAACAGCCCCAACTTTCTCAGGCTGTCTTCATACGGGAGGTGCTCCAGTCCCCTGATCAT
>WYDI02024857.1:31666-42626 GCA_009867235.2 Psittacus erithacus | reverse complement strand
GTGAGACCTCATTTGGAGTACTGTGTGCAGTTCTGGTGTCCTCAACATAAAAAGGACATGGAACTGTTGGAACAAGTAAGGGTGGTGAGGCACTGGAATGGGTTGCCCAAGGAAGTTGTGAATATTCCATCCCTGGTGGTGTTCAAAGGCAAGTTGGACATAGCCTTGAGTGTCATGGTTTAGTGGGAGGTGTCCCTGCTCATGGCAGGGGGGTTGGAACTTTATCTTAAGGTCCTTTCCAACCCTAACTATTCTATGATTCTATGAATGTCACTAGAGACCTGTGGACAACTTAATAGAGACCATAAAGCTAACTTTGTCTCAGCTATATGGAATACTGGCCTACAGCTTGGACCCAGTTGGTCCTTTAGGACCAACATGAGACACAGCATATTCTCAAACTGAAGAACTGGAAACTTTAATCACCAAATATGAAAAGGCTATTATTTGTCAAAACCAGATGACCATTGTTATCAAACATGATACTGACAGGATTGTCAGAATTGTGACAAAAATAGAACAAACTGCTAGACATCATTGGTATTATGTTTTTATGAGATATGCACCATCTGCAAATGGCATATCCTGTCTCATGTTACATCCTATGATCATTGTATTATTGTTCTTGTGCTGCTGCTTTTTATTAGTTTTGCTATTAGTGTGTTTTTATATCTATATTTATCATGTATCTCGCTGTGTTGAAAGCATGCATCACCAGTTGTTACCTGATTTGGGTTTAAGTGAGTGTCCAAATCTTCCCCGTGGCCTCACCCCCAGCAAGGCAAGAAGACTAACTGTACCTCCACTCACCTAAAGAGCTTTCCTAGGTGTTTGGTCTACGCCAAATGTCGAGTGTGACTGTTCGTCAGGTCTGGTTTTGGTCCAACACACAGCTCGTGCCACAGCTTGTCATGTGCTGGAGCCACTGGGGCACAGCAAGAGCAATGCATGGGCAGGACACCATGGGAAAAAGAGATAAAGGTGACTCTGCAATCGCTGTCACCTACAGCCTGCTGTCCCTTGCAGATCCTGTCTCCTGCAGAGGAACCATATGTTGGTTCCTTCAGAATCCACTAAACTATGGAAATGTATAGACCAAGCTCTCAAGCTGGAAGGTGGACATATGCCAGCATACCCAAAAAGCCTCTGGGGGGCTCCATCAGCAGCTGGACTACTGAGGCTTCTGTGGTCCCCAGTGTGGCGCAGGGATTCCCACACTGCAAGGGAAGAGGAAGGGTGAGCATGCTCATCATTGGCTGGTAGCTGCTTTGGTTGCAGGTGTGTGAGCTAGAGAGTTTATGACCTGAAAAATTTGTGAGTTAATGAAGTGGTGAATTACAGAATTAATGTGTTACACTAACCTACACAGATGGCATTGAGCTCACATTTGATTTTTCTTTTAACTTAGTGAGTTCCTGAAGTAAAGTTTAATTTGCTGAGTATGTTATTCTGTAAATTGAGATGTCCAAACAGACTGTGACATTTTCCTGTGTGGCAGAGGTAAAAAACTGGCAGAGAAAGAGAAAGCTGGCATATTCCTTCCTTCAACTGATAAGTGTCTCTGATTACTGCAGATTATTGAGTTTTAGATGTGAGATCAATGCACTGTGCATAGCACAAGATACCTGTAAATCATTGGGGATTTAGATGTTTCTTAATTAACAGTACTATTTATTTTTAAAGAGAGAGAGTTCTGTTCTGGCCTTTGAGGATGAGGAAAATCCTTGCCAAGTCACCTAAGCCTTTCAGATAAGAGTTATTTTCTTTGGCTGTCACTATTTGTGTAGGTGCTAGATCTGCCTTGAGAGATGCTTTGATCCAAAAAGACAAGGGTGAAGTAAGGTTGTTTGCGTTTGTGCTTGTGAGGGTTTACTTTAGGAACAATTATTGAAGTCCAGATATTTAAACATGTTTTAGTTTAAGCGAATTATTCTTATCCATGAAAGAGAAGAACCTAATCCAAACCTCAGCCTTTTCTGAGGACTTCTGCTTCTGTAAGATTTTTCAGTCAGTTCATCCTCCCCTTCCCTACTGTTATCCTTATCTAGGGAATTTTCCTCTGTGAAGGAGACAACAAAGCTTACAGCATGCCAGGCATATCTTACATACTGTCCTGAGAGTCAGCTGCAGAGTCACCATTTCTTTCTGTTGTCCAGTCAATGAAAATAGATTCTTAGCCCTACAATTATGAATCGCAGCACAGGTTCTGGCTGCCTCAACTGAATTTGCTTGCTTTATATGAACAAAAAGGAATATGAAAGTGGCTAGGTTTTCAAAGAAAAAGGCTACACTACCAGCTAGTTACTGAGTCACGTAAACTAATTCAAAACTGCTCAGGAGATTTCAGCAAAACTTCCTTTGCCTTCTAAAAAGAAGCCCTACAGCCCTTTGGTGCTGTGCAAGAAAGCAGGCTGACGGAAACTGTTAAACTGTTCTGGAAAAGCTGCTTCCCAGCTCTCTTACAGAAAGTGTTTGCTCATTAGTAGGAGTCATTGATAGAACTGACTCCACCTCAGCATCTCAAGTGCTGTCAGTCAGTGGCTCTGATTGCTGGGCATTTCTTGAAGCAAGCCACAAATGTTTCCCTTCACCTGATGTGGCTGAGAAAACTGGAAATTACTAAAACATTAAATCTTGCTGTTTAAGCCTTCTGGCTTCTGTGTGTGAGGCCGATTGCCACTCTCTGAGGTTAACAGTGGTTCACTGATATCTTGGGATGTGCAGGCATTCATATTCCACTGTCACTACTTTTATTTGTATCAGGACTATATACCAGCAATGGGTTAAAGTGTGGTGTGGGGGGAAACTCAGGCAACTTAAATTGCAGAAGAGATTCATAGCCTTGTTACACAAGCCTGGAGGTTTAATTCTAAGGCATGTTTAGTCCAGCACTTCTTTCATGTCTGTAGTGGTATATTGCTCATAATAACATCACTGTTGGGGGTAAGTGAATGTGGAATTCACCTGCATTTCCCTCTTACATTTTATTGCCTGCTCTTTTAGAAGTTCAGTATTATTTGGCAAAGGGCCTGGCAGTAAGAATAGAGTGTATACTGAAAGGTTGGTCACTATATTCAGTTTCGAGTGCAAGTAAACAGGAGATACAAGAAGCAGCAGTCTGTAGTTCAGTGAGAAAATGGCAATGTTAACAGCAAACAAGTAGATAATGAAGTAAAATCAATTCTGCAAGGAGGTGGCAAAGGAATAGCAACAAAACATGCTGTCGTGACATCTCTAAGGTCTGTCCATTTGAGGCCTGACAGCCGTTTGTGCTCTGCAATGCTACACTTTCACTGACTGCAGAAGCTGAGGCACATCTCTTTTGCTGACTCTGCCATGAGGTGGTTATCTCTGACAGAGCAAGCTGCTGAGGTCAGAAATCCTGGAATGGCTCAGGGAGACTTGCCAGGTTTCATCTGTCAATTCCCTTGCTTTTCTATTGGGTGGATCCACCATGCAGATCCATGGGAAGTGGCTAATGAATGTCTTTAAGTTTCATTTAGCAGCCTGGCAAGGGAAAAGCGATACATGGATACAACAGTTCCCAGCTGCTTGCCAAAAAAAAAAAAAATAGAAAAAAAGAAAAGAAGTGGGAAGTACTCTTTGTGGTTCCACTGAGGAGTAACAAAAAGTGTGGGGAGGATCTCTTCTGACATAGGTGTGTGTTGCTGCAAGCCATCCCTGCATGCCCTTCCCTGAGGGCTGGGGTGACTTCAGTGTGTTTGGAGCTGTGGCTGTGGTTTGTCACAGCTTTAAGTGACATTTCTTTAAGGTTTTGGGTTTTGTCCTGTCACTAGTGTCACAGATAGTTTACTTAATGGTCATCAGTGAGCAAGTGGGAAGTACTAAAGTGCAATTCATTATCCTCAGGAAGATAGGCTGATACTTGAGGCATCTTCCTGGGGCTCAGGAGGAGCAGATTCAGTTCCTTTGCTCTGCCCACAACTCCTGCAAGAGGAACTCCACCTGGACACACAGGCAGATGTGATGGTGGTAAGAAGAGAAAGCACTTGGGACTGAGTGTGGAGTGACCTTGGGCACTCTCTCGTTTGATTTCTGTTGTGCTCAAAACAAGGACATTGTAGTGTCTTGGTGGAGAAGCAGAGTGCACCAAGATAGCAGACACCATCCGCAATCTGAACAAAGCAAGCTGCAACATTCTCGTTTTGTGAGTGGTCATTTATGTGAAAATGCGGTAAAAAGCAAGAATTAATGAAGTGTAAGTAGTGATGATACAATAATATTAAAGATACAAGAACTTTGATAACTCCTCAAAGCGGACCAATTAGCTGACCAAAGTCTGCATAAGATTAAGTTGGACAGGAGTCTTCAGACACCTATCAACTACATCCTGACCTAGTATACAGGGTTGATTTTTCAGCAATTAACTGTTAGAACATTTAACTGCCAGTGAAACTTTTCTGATGACTGTCACACAGAGTAACTGAGTCGAATTAATAATTCACAGCACTTGAGATTTGCTGTGAATTTAGCTGCTTCTTCAGCTTATGGGCTTTTTCCTAGTAACATACAACTTTCTGTACGTTATTTGTTATTCAATCCAAATCAAGCAGGGCCTTAACTTAGGAACAAACTATGGGCATGACAATGATTATCTGTGGCAGAATCTGATTCTACATTAATCTCTATGCTGTTTTCTCTTCCCAAGAGATAGAATGATAAATAGTCCAACAGAAGCATTGACTACTGAGTGTATGACTGCAAGTAAAGTCCATGTGTGTTGTGTTTTGGTACATGGTATAGCTGGTAGATGCCTTGAATTTTGGTAGTCAGAGAGAGGCTCAATTTTCACTGGTGGTTTTTCATTTTCCCAAGAGGCAAGGAGCATGTTGTGGTGAGAAGGCAAATGGTAAAATTTATGGTAGGTCAGAACACATTTGACATGCTTTTTGGGGCTAAGGCCACCTTGCCCAAGTGTTATTCTTGAGTAAAATTCTAATAAGAGGTGTTAACTGGATTCAGTTTCTGTCAAGTCAGTCTAGTTTCAGCTGTGAAATATTTCACAATGTTGCTGTCTGACAAATTACATTTCTTCTGTGCTGGGATACTGCTGATACCTTCTGGGAGTTCTGTCTCTCCACTTTGTGGAAAAGAATACTTAAGTTGCTTAGGAGCATGGGTTTCATTGACTTTTCTGAGTGTTAATGGAAGGCACATGTCACAGGCTCTCAGGCAGAGTTCACTGGCTATCACGCCATACAAGATATTTCTCTGGGGCTTTTATATTGCTTCCTACCTAAGCACCTCAAGGGGTTTGTTTGTCTGTTTGGAGTTTTTTTTAGTATTTGTTTGTTAGATGGTTGTTTTTTGTTTGGTTGTTTTTTGTTTGTTTTTTCTAAATAAGCGAATTTGAATGGCGCTGCCGTGATATGACAGCCTGGGGCTGGAAAAATACAAAAGTGCTGATGCGGAACTGTGCAGAGCTGTTATATCAAAAGGATATCTGCTTCTGCACTCTGGCAGGGCAGCTAGTATTTGCTATGCTTCTCTATTACTTTTCCTTCCAGATCTAGAGGGGCCCCAGACAAAGTGGAAAGGGTTTGTGTGTCTTTACCCTCTTAATATAGACGTACCCAAAGTAATATGTCTAATATCCATGGCACTGTAGTGGAGTGAACCCAAATCACCCTGCTTGCACCTTCAACATTTTCTGCCCAGGCAAAAGGAGAGAAAGCTATCAGAGGTGACAGTACATTCAGTTTCAAGTCCTGCACTGGTGCCCTGGGGTCAGAAATGGGATATGTGTTCTACTTGTGAAAAGACAACACCTAGTAGAAAGCTGAAGTTTGTTTTGTTTTTTTTTTTTTTCACTTTAGGAATGTGGGGTTGGATCTTGCACTCAATCCCTTCTTCTCCATCCAGGCAGCTCCCAGGAGGTATTTGTCACGCCTCAGGGTAACAGAGCGTCTTGTTTATCTGCTGCAATGAGCCCTGCTGAGTCTTCAGAGGAGTGGAATTACATTCTGGATGGCAACTTGGGCTGCAGCCATATTACTGAACATTGGCTAAAATTTCCTCTGGTTGTTGTCCTCACTCTAGCCCACATCAGTGATAACAATGTTGGGAGCAGTAACATAGAAAAATCCATGGAAGCTGTTGGCATTTTATCCACTGTGTCATCTTGCTGTCTTCAGCTGGGTGACACTGTGCTGCAAATATTGTAAATATTAGCCTGTGCTCATGTTGCCCTGAACCAACCCTGTTGGTTCTCCTGGTAAAGCTTGGGGCCATTTTTATTGAAAGTGTGGAGTGGGACAACAAACCCTTCCACTCCATCCAGCAGCAGGAGGCTGCCATGGGTTCAAAATTTAATCTTAAAAAAGAGATCAGACACGGCATCTGGGTATCTGGGTTCTTTAGGGTCTTCAGTGTGGCTTTGAGAGGTGGAGAGGAAGATCGCCATGTTACCAGGTTAATGTAGATGCAACTTCGATGGCATAGCTCTGAGCAGGTTAGCTCAGACCGGTGGTCACATTGGGCAAGGAACATCTACAGAGAGCAGAGAGGGGCTGCCTACCTGCAGACAAGGATGTGGTGGATTTTAAGTCTTGCTTTCATAATGTAAGTTTGAAATCTTTTATTTAGCCAGGTTTAGGAACAGGGAATTGGGTACACTGTCCATAAGTGTAATAATAACCATGCACGTCAGTTTTGTGCTGTTCCCATGGTCTTCAGGAGATTACACAGCCTGATGTCCTGTCATTCATGCCATGTGTAATTTGTGTCATCAGGGGAATCATTTAGACAGAAGAAGAAATTTTTATTAGGAAGCTAGAGTTCCTTCAGAATAAAAATGTCTACACATTAGTGTCACACTGTCCCTTCTCAGCACTGCAAGAGGAGAGGACGTGGATTAAATATGTAATGTGAAATAAAAGGGATTATTCAGATAAACAAAAAATAGATGTCTACTTGTTACATTGAAGTTAATTCCTTTCTGGGAATTTGCAAACCCACACCTCTCTCACTCATGCATGCATGGCCTCCCCTTCAAGCCCATTGCCTCCAGTGATTCCTCTCAAGTTGTGGGACTTGCAAGAATGAATCCTGAAAATGGTAATGCTGGGTCAGGACAGTTCCTTTAAGTCGCTAACCTACTGTATAACAACTACTGTGGGCACTCACTAAACCTTGTCCATTGCACTGTGGTCCTGGATTTTTAAAGCTAGTGCTAAAAAAAGACACGAGGGTGGAACACGGAACATGATCCTGTATGCTATCCATTCTCTTGGAGGTTGCAAGAGGGACTCGGGGGAACTAAAGTGTAAATAGAGTTTCTTCGCAGTGGTCGCAGTTAATGTACCTGTATGACAAAAGTGGAGGTGAGAAAGGGGAAGGAGATACGCAAAGCTGATACTGATGGAAACCCTGTTACTTAGGCAATGTAATTCAAGAACAATTTATCTGTGAGAAAATATGACACTTGTAATGTGGCCAAGTCCTTTGCAAGCTGTAGAGGCAGCTGCACAGGCTTGCCTGAGGCACTAAGCATGCCATCTGAGCAAGTTACAAGGAAATCTCTATTTAAATAAAAAGAAAAAAACTGGTTCATGAATATCAGGCACTCTGTGTCCTGCCAGAATGTTCTCTTTTCATATCAAGGGTCTGATTCTTTAGAAGAAGTATTTTTTTGTCCTTTTTCAGACTGCTGACCAATTCAGTGGAAAGATAGTGCAGGCAGCAAAAAATCATACTCATCCATGAAGTATCTCTGAAATAGAGCTTTCTGGTTTGTCCCGTAATTCAAAGACTCATTCATTGGTAGATGGTGTGTGATTCAGACTCAAGCAGAGTGAGATTCTTCTTGTCAAAGTGCAGACATCTGCAATGTCTCCATCAAAGCGACCTGTCAACCCATCCGATAATAATCAATAGAAAGAAGAAAGTAGCTATGTAGAACTGCAACTTCTAAAACGCTTTGGATGTCAATGTAATATAAGGTGATTTGTGCCTACTTCTTTGCCTGAACTACAGAGACATTTTTAGATGTCCATTGTAAAGTTTGGGGAAACGGACCCCACATGAAAGTATGCAACATTTTAAAAAGGTTGTCTGGATTGGCCACAAGGCACCCAAATCTTGTCTTCTCAGCTTTTCTCTTTACATTGTCTGAGAGAGATTCTCAGTTTCCTCCTCAAATCCCTCCTTTCCATTAAAGCACTATCATCTTTTCTCAAACTTTTCTCTCATACTACCTGCAGTCTGCAGACAGCACAGTCTACAAACTACCCCTTGGCAGTACCCAGCAGTACAGCAGCCTCCTAAACTACAGGTGTCCTGTCCTATGTACCACAAGGTGAGCTCTGCTATGAAGTCTCAGCGTGCTGGGCATTGACAAATTGTGATGAGAGTGCAGGTGGTTGAGATTTTTGGATGAATGTTTGCTGTGAGGACATGTCAGTTCATAGCAGTAAAAAGGACTGGGAGGAGAGTATCTGTTCCAGACAGATTTTCCCAGTACAGCTTTTTGCTTTCTGATACTATGAGACACAGAATGGGCTCAATTGACTTCTAGGAATAACCTCAGTTCCTGTCTACTCTAGCTAGATTTGGAGGTTTAACTTTTCTCTCCCGCACGTGAAGTATTCACTATCAGCTACTCTAGGGAGTGTGGAAAAGGCAAATGTCTTCTTGAAAGAGAGGAGGCCTCAGGAAAGTCAGTGACAAATTTAAAAGAACCTCATGCTTGTTAATACAAGAGAGATGAGCAGTGGAGTATTAACTTTGACTTATATGAACCAATCACCTTTAAAATCTAGTTGCTTTAATAGAAAATTATGATGCACTCCAGGCAGATTCAGCTCTAGCTGGAATAGTTTGCGCTGTTATTTTCCTTGCTGCAGCAATACCAGGTTGCTCAATTATTTCTCGGAAAGCCTTCATGAATGCAATAGAAATTACGCTGGAAAAGTAAAGGAGAGACTCTGAAATAATTTTAGACCTTTTTTATTTTCCAAGGTGGGGACTTGTGCTGTGTCTAACACAAACTAAGCCTTGCAGTGAGCTCCTGCTTAGCTGGAGGTGCGCACAAGTGCTGGCGATGATTCTCGTTGCTAGAAATGTGCCCAACTTTAGATGACAGGGACAACTGAGTTTGTATTTAAAACACTGCCTCGCCCCAAACAATGCAGGTGTTGTTCATTCCTTTGGAATAGATGAGGTGAAATGCCATAACAGTGCAAGTTTTAGAGTTGTTGGAGTAATTTTTTGCAAACACGCTAGTGACCTTATTGTGAATGGTAGGTAACCAACAGCAACTTCAGTTAGCATTCAGTGCTATAATTAGGTATAAAGATTCCTGACAGGATCAATAATTCACCCATTGATCTTTTGCATTCATTATTTTGCATCTGAAGGGTGCCTAAGAATTAACTGGCAAATTACTTACTTAGGTGGTGTCCTGTGAGACCACTGTCTGCTTCTTAAAATGTGAGGGAAGAGATGTTGTATGGATTTTAGGTGAGCTACTTGTCGCCCCTTGCCTGTGGCTGGTAGGATCCAGTGGCAGGGAAATGCATGCTACCTTTGTTACCATTGATTGCAGCCAGCGCTGTGCTGGCTTTAGTCACCTGCTGGTCTGTATAAATCCCCAGGGTTGACTTACATCGTCTTCTGCTTAAAGGCTTTTAGCAAGATCACATATGCCTTTCTGAGAGCTTTGTTTGTAGGATGGGGTGGGAGAGCTGGGGGTGCAGGGTAACAGTGTCAGCCGCTCTGAGTGGGTAAATAGTCCAGATAAAGGACAAAAGGCAGGTAGCAAATTCGGACACAAACTTCAGTCTGTGGGACCAGCAGGCAGTTCCCCATGTGGCCAACTGACACAGCTAATCATTGGGAAGTTGTACCCTCCCCGTTGGCTCTCCTCGGCTGGCACACACCCACAGTCTGCCTGAACTTTTGCAGGGTATTCACACTGTTTCTCATGGTCCGGTCTCTAGCATAGTCAGTGCCATTAAGTATAGAAATGTCTGAACATGTGGACAAAAAGTCTGCAAAGAAGAGAGATAAACATCAAAGCAGCTAGGGATGCAGCAGGGCCTGCAGCCTCCTGCCACCAATAATATGCAGGCTGACCCCAGCCTGGGGACAGCAGCTGCTGCCAGTTTCCCCAGAGCCAGCCTGCCTGAACTCCAGTCTAAGTTTTATCTACCTCACTGCATGCTTAATTAAGGTAAGCAGCTTCCACCCTCGTAACTCCATGCCAGTTCACACCATACAGTAATTTTCACCAGCTAAGGAATATAGTTGTATTCTTCTGCACCAACTTCTAGTCACCAGGAAAACCCTTGTCTCCCCAGGCCCTGTCGTTCTCCAAGCTCAAGAAAGCTATTTATTGAGAAAAACTAAGTATGAGGCTAGGAAATATGTACAAGGAAAAATAGCTGAACAGCTGGTAAACTCCAACTGTAGCATGTCTGTATTTCTTGCCCTGCCTTCCTTCCAAACAGCTTTGGAAACATGCCTGCTTCATGTAAGCTGGATTTGTATTTCAGGGAATGCATGTGCACTACTACTGTGCTATAAATAAACACCTGCTGTACCAGGTCTGCTGGCTAATTTCATCCAACTTCTCTCAGGCCTCCTACCTCTGCTTTCTGCCTTTGGATTTCCAATGCCCAACTAGAACAAGGTCTAACCAGAACAAAGCTTACCTGTCCTGTGTCCCAGAGATAACAAGATCGAGGTCTTGCAATATTTTTGTTGTTTAAATAATGCTATAATCTGGTGCCAATTAAAATGTGAAGAGTTATTTGAGGGTTTTAAGACTAATATCAGCTCAGGTTTTATCTGTTGTTTGAAACATTGTCGTGGTTTAGGCCTGCCACACAGCCCACTCACTGCCCCCCCCCCCCCCCCCCCCCCCCCCCCCCGCCGCGGGGGGGGGGGGGCAAGAAAACAAACCCCCCCCCCCGAGAGAAAGAAAGAATCATTAAAAAAA
>WYDI02024857.1:0-28229 GCA_009867235.2 Psittacus erithacus | reverse complement strand
CACTGCTGCTACCACCAATAATAATAATGATAAAGGAAATAACAAGAGAAGAGAATACAACGGCTCACCACCGATCAATACCCAGCCCCACCCCAGCTGAATCTCCAGCCCTTCCGGGTAACTGCCCCTTACATCCTGGGCACGACGTGCTGTGGTATGGAATACCTCTTTGGCTAGTTTGGGTCAGGTGTCCTGCCTCCGCTTCCTCCTGGCTTCCCCTTCTCCCTGGCAGAGCATGAGGCTCAGAATGTCCTTGGTCAGTGTAAATATTCTAAGCAGTAGCTACAAACATTGGTGTTCTCACCGCTGTTCCCAGACCAAAATCAAAAGCACAACACTGCACCAGCTACTAAGAAGGAGAAAAATGACTGCTACTGCTGAACCCAGGACACACTGATGAACCCCTTGAAAGACAAGTGAGTTTTAAGTTAGGAAACAAAAAAAGAAACATGACACATATGAGCTCATTACAAAAAATGGGTATAAAACCAGACTGAAAAAGGCATAAGTCATTACTAAATAGCAACCAAAAGCACATTGGAGAAAGCTCTCTTACTGATAAGGTTTACCATGTGAATCATAGAACTAATTGGGTTGGAAAAGACCTTTAAGATCATCAAGTCCAAGCATTCCTCCATCACTGCCAAGTCCATCACTAAACCATGTTACCAAGGGCCTCATCGACACGATTTCTGAGCACTTCCAGGGACAGTGATTCCACCACTTCCCCGGGCAGCCTGTTCCAATGCATTTGACAACCCTTTCAGTGAAGAATTTTTTCCTAATATCTGATCTAAACCTCCTCTGGCGCAGCTTGAGGCCATTACCTCTTGTCCTATAGCTTGTTACTTGGGAGAAGAGACTGGCACCCACCTTACTACAACCTCCTTTTAGGTAGTTGTAGACAGCAATAAGGTTCCCCCCTGAGCCTGCTCCAGACTAAATAACCCCAGTTCCCTCAGCTGCTCCTCAGAGGATGTGCTCTAGGCCCCTTCACCAGCTTTGTCACTAAAGAACAGCTGAAGCCTTTACTCTTAGGGGAGACTGAGGGACTCTTCAAAGTGGGGCTGCAGACCCTCTCCAGATGGAGCTCTACTCTTTTTCTTTCCTACACCTTACCCTTACCCTCACCTAGATTACTATGAGTGTGCTACCCTGACTTCAGGGTTTAAATGACATTTTGAAGGAAGTATTTAAATAAAAGGATAAAAGTAAATTCTAAAGGGATGAAATTCAGTGTGAGACATGGGCAAACTTAGCTAGATATCTGCCTTTGACAACCTTTGCCTGCACTGATGCCTTTGATAAAGAACCACAGGAGAAGTCATTTCAGCTGGGGGAAAGGGCCAAAGGACCACCTACAGGAGATGACTGTGGATTGTGTTGAAAGGGTCCCTGTCAGACTGCAAAGAGGTCACGATTGTAGCTTTGGCTCCAGTCCTGGTTTACATGTTTGTTGATCACCTTGTCACAGAGAGTACTTGTTTCCTAATGGAATTTGCTGACAACATGGTTTTAGGACAGAGAGGGTTCCTACAGGAAAAAGGGGATGACTGTGATAACTAATAGAAATAGGATTAGATTTGACACTATAATAGGCAAGCTTGTGTGTATAAGGAAGAATAACAGCAGTTTCTTGAAATATGACAGGAGTTCATCTGCCAAAGATTACAGAGAAAAAAAAAAAAGAAAGTCACAAGCATCTCTAGTAGTAATGGAGAAAAAAATCACTTAGGGTGATGAAATGCATCAAAGGTTTCACTTCCAGCAGTGATTTCCATACTGGTTAGCTCCACATGGATAAACTCCACTATGTACACCCCTCTGCAGTGTGCTGACGAGACCTGTCCTGCAGACTAGGTGTTGTCCTGATCATGCATAAGCAAGTAATATGAACTCACATTCTAGTACTTGCAGAAAACAGTATTACCATGACATCAATGATGTTTTAGAATGTATTAAAAATATGTTACTTTGCCAAGCAAAATGAATTGCTTTCTAGGAATACCTCAAAGGTACAAAGGCCAGGGAGCAAAGAACTACTGAAACTAAAGAGCAATCCAGTCCTTGTGACAAGTGCATACATAGAAGAGAAAGAAATTCCTAACAGAGATACAAGGATTTGGATATTCTAGACAGCGTAGTAGGGCCAAAATTCTTACCCCTTCCTCCTCAATAGCAGTGTTTGTCAGAGATGGATGAAGACTTGGGATGATTAAAAAGTGGACGAAACTGCACAGAATAAAGATTTAGTCATGAAATATCAAACAGGATTTCATTATGATTCTATTGCAATAGCTGCCCTGTCAGTTCATGGCTGGCCTTGCCACTGAAATACCAACTGAATGGGATATTTTAGAGCTGTCTGAGAAGGGTGCTGTTCCTGACACTATAATCCACTGGAATTTCATGGCAAGAATGTGGACAAGAGCAATGCTTTTGACAAAATCTCATACACAGTGCAGAATTACATTAATGAGTGATGCAACTGGACGCATGTTCATTGAATTGATGGAACTACACCCACTTAAACCAGCGGGAAACTTCTGTTAATTGTTAGCAGTGTAATGCCCAGGACATGAAGCATACTGGATGTGATTCTGCCCAGTAAAGGGCAATAGTAGAGATGCACAGCACACCTAGCCTCACATTAGTGTTATCTATGGCACCTCGCTGGAAACTAAGGCATGGGTTATTAGCCATCTTCGAGGTTTCAGCAGGATGTAGGTTTTAAATCTAGCCAAATTGTGTCCTCTTTAATATGAAAACAAGCAGAAAGGATCTCTTTGTCATGTCTAAGGCCAGACCCCTTCAGACGTCCTGCCTTTCTTAAAATAACTCTTGCTGTACCCTCAATAAGGAAGTTTATCTTCTATAGATCTTGTTACACATGGCACTGGTGTAATCCAAAGCACAAAGGTGTATTATCCTTTATTTCTGTGTATGCACCTGAGTGTGAGTGTGTGTGTATACTAGCCTTTTATAGATTTTGTTTGATTTACAAAGTATTTTATCGCAGTTAGTTATACAAATGATATATCAATAGTTGAATTCAGCCAAATAAACAGGCTCGAGAAAACGATGGAAGGGTGGGAAGGTCATACACTTGACATGTCTTTTGGCTCAATGAATTCACTGAATTCCCCCTTTCCGGCCAACAAGTATACTAATCTACTTACTAAAGACATGGCCTTCAGCTCCAGCCAGGAGCTATAAGGGAATAATGGATGCAAATGCCTGTTTTAATATTGCTCAGTTTTCCTGGGGTCTGATGTAGGTTTATTGATCTGACTGAACTGTCACATGAATGCTATATGGTTGTATTTTTGAAGGAAAAGGAAAGTTATCATGGTGCAGAAATTGCTCTATCTTGGAGTGTTTTGAGGTTTGGCTGTCATGAGTTATGAATTGGGGTTCTTCTTACAAGTAGTCTCCTCAATATATTTTTCTTACATTTTTATTCAGTTAGAAAAAGTTTGAGCAACCTTACCTTCATGAAGAATGCCACTTGGGAGAAGCAACAGAATTTTAATTAATTTTAATTTTAGGTGTTACTATGAACTTACACGTACTAACAGGTAAATAGATAATTTAACAGTTCAGGATCAATAATTATTATTCTGATTAAGTTAGATATTAAAATGAACTTGTACAAGATAAATGGCGTTACTACTTACTAGATCAAAGGCTTGAAGGAATATTCATTTATGTAGTCCACTGGCACAGTTTTACTGAATGATTCTTGAAGTCTTTTAAGAACTTTGTTAGTGTTTCAGCTTATAGGACTTATATTTAGGAAGCGATGTCTTATGGAAATACTGCAAGACAGTGTTTACAAGGTATTGTGTGCTTTTTTTTTTACAGAGAAGTAGATCTAGAAGTGAAAAGCAAAATAAATTCAATTATAAGCTCTTTGAAATTACAAGGTTTCTTTTAATGCTTGCTCTTATTTTCTTTTCTTTGTCTTTTATGGTAAAAAAAGTTTAAAAGCTTGAATAGAGTGAAAGAGAAGATTACATTTCAAATGTAATCTTTTTTTTCCAGGACTGAGGGGTAAAAAATTGTAGCAGGAAATACCGTATTTACTAAAATTATTAGGTCTAAAGTATTTATTTGCCTCCATTATTAAACATGATTACTGGAAGGGTGACTGTATAAATACAGTTTACTCCATCTACCACTGTGTAATAACATTCAATCTGCTTTACAGTTCTTAGCTAAGAAGTCACTAATAACAACATGCAGCTGCCTCAAATTTCACTATTTTCTAACAGCAAATTTAGTCCTCAGAGTTTTTCCAAGCAAACAAAAGGCATACCTATTCTAAGGGAATCAAGAGCCTAATGCTAACACAGTTGAGAATGCTTTACATTTGAATGGCTGTGTTTGCCATCCGTGGTGACTGGTGACTTGGGGGGAATAACTTCTTTCACAGTGCTGTGATGCTGTGTGCCGGTCACTCACTATAAGCTGCCACTCGCAGCTGTGCTGCCTGAGGACAGGAGAATTCTCGGTTTATACCTTATACATCACTTGCTTATTTAGCCTAAAGTGCCTTTCCTTCCCATCTGGGAAGCTACATATGTCTAAGGTCAGATAAGGGAATTCTGTTCCTTATTAATGAAAGTTGTTTCAGAATAAACTCACCATGCGTGAAAAAGAGAAAGTTAAGCAAGGCTATAGCATCTCAAAATGGCTATTCATCCTTTTTTTTCACCCTAAAGGGAAAAAAATGTTTTGTAAAGAGGGTTTTTCCTTCCCGGGACTTTATTGCTCACATTGTGAAGCCCAAATTAGTATTGCACTTGCTGTATAGGTGAAAAGCTGTATCTTCAAATGACGTAGGTTATGGAGCAACTCAGCACTCTCCAGATTTAATTCTGACTGGCAGGAGCAGGTGGATGCCATGCAGCATAACCTTGGAAAGATGACCCCAGATGACTATTAATTTACGTTTGATAGTTGTAAGATAAAGTAAGGGTTAATTAAGGAACTTCTAGATGGGGCACAGGATGTTCATGTGAAAGATGCAGCAAGGAATGTGCTGCCCCAGAAATATGGTTTCTGTTATTATTTTATTTTTTCATAAGAAATACCATCAAGTGATTGTGAAGCCCTACAGTAAAATGTGCTCTGTGATAACCTGAATGCAATGTCTTTCAAATGCCTGTGTGGTTGAGACACTGGTTTCCCTTAACGTGCTGTGAGAATATTGGTGGCTAGGATGGTGTCACGTCGACAGAGCACAAAGCAGGCACATTTTGCAGTACTTTGTGTTATGAAGCTTTGAAAATAATGCTTCTCGCTGCAGGCAAGCTTGAAAAAATGTGCAGGACCCAAAAAGCCTTTAATAACACTTTGCTTCCATTCCTTTTCTGCCATTTTTTTAAATCTGCTAAGGATCATCTGCATTTCCCAGTACCAGAATAAAGAAGAATGAACATTCTTACTCTTAGTAAGAATCCTGCTGTTGCAGCTTGTCTCTTGAGCATCATATCTGTGCATTTATTTTGCTGTTAGCAGCAACAACATGAGCAAATGTGCTATTACATCATCAACCAAAGATCCTGTATTAGGAAAGGAAGAGTTTGCTTTGACCTCAACTATTTTTTTTGGCTGATGAATTATTAAGTTGGTAAGAAAATAAGTAAGCTCTGACAGAACAGGCATTTATGTTTGCAGTATTTTGTAGCTGTATGGTTTTATTTTGTTCTATTCAGAATCCAAAATAACTGCACCTTCCCAGGAAGTGGAAAAGACTGTTCTCATTAGCCAGTGAGCTGGACGGCTCTTTTATTGAGAACAAGCCTCAGAGCTGCTGGGCTGTGGTTTCCTCCTTTCTGATAAATATCTCCTTCCCTTTCTCATTTGTTCTTAGGCATTGCAGGCCTCCAGATTGCACCATCTGGGCTGCACATGCTGATTCATGTTGTTGGAAGTAAGAGAGACTCTTGCTGTTCTGGGCAGAACTACACTATGCATAGCCCTTTTGATTATCTCTGAGTATGTCTCTCAGGTGACATCTTTGCTCCTCTGTTCCACCTCTCTGGTGGAAGTTCACAATCTGTTCAGTAAGGCCATCTCACTGGTTGAACCGTCCATTGTGATTTTCTAGCTGTGGTATTGTAAGAGGCACATGGCTTTGCACTTGAAAATCCTCTTTCCCTGGGGATTTTTAAAGGTGCTGGAAGTGGCTAAAACCCACCTGAATCACAAAGGGAAGCTTATAATCCTACTTTCTCTCATTTAAGCCTCCATCTTTCCGCACAGGCCTCATTAAGAAAGCCAGATCTGTTACCTCCATCTCTGGGCCAGAAGCACCACTCTGCTCTGCAGCGTTTCTTCCTTCACCTTTCTCCTCTTGGGAGACTACCCATTGCCACTATATTTACTCCCAGCCTGGCCGCTGTTTACCTACCTCGGTCACTCACACATCTCTTCAAAGTCCTTTGCAATAATTAATGAAACACAGAGTGGATGTGCGGGTGAGTAGCATGTTCTGTGGCATGCTCATGTAAGATGCTCAGGCATCATCCCTCACCTCCCCAGCATAACACCAAAAGGCTGATGGAGTGCAGGACAGGAGAGCACAGGGGCCTCTGTGCCCAGTGCCCTTCATGAGGCTAGGGGGAATTTTTCTGATACGGGTTTCTTGGAAAAGAACTCTTTTCCTCATCTGTGTACCACACCTTATTGTTTGACATGAAATCCATGCAAGCCTCAGGAGTGAAATGTAAGCCTTTCCTAGACCTCTTGGAGGGAGGTATTGCACCTGGACAGCAATTTCCATCTGTCCTAGCATCAGTATTGTACAAATGAGCATTTGCATGGTGTATTTTTGGCCAATATTGAAAAGTTTCAGAACTTTTGATACCATATGGAGTCAGTGATTGCCTCCAGTTCTAGAGAAATAAATCAAATTTTCTAGTCTTTTAATTTTTTCTTATTTCTTAGTTTGTTTTTGTTTGTTTGTTTTGGTTTTGTTTTAAATGTCTTTAATCTTTAGATCCTTAATCCTTCATTAGTAGGATTATTAAACCTGAGAAACAGCTGAACCAGAGAAGTAAATCCAATGGCAAAGCAGAATTTGACTTAAGACTATGAGGATACAAGTCTGCAAAGTAATTTGCCTGCAGATAACTGAAACCACTGCTGTCTCTGTCTGGGTATATGTCTGACTTGCAGTGAATGAATAGCAGCAAATCCAACAGAAAAGACAGAGGCAATATTAATATTTTGCTAAGAATATGTTTATAGATGAATCCAAGCTGTATGAAAAAGTCAATGTATTTGCAGGAACAAGAAAAGATATTACCACTCTATCTTTTAACTTTAAAAAGAGTATTAACAGTATTTAACAGATGTTAAATTTGATGATGTATATTGGAAGTAATTTAAGTTTACAATTAAATTAACAATGTTTTTCACTGTTGCTGAGTTAGTCTCATAATTCCTAAAGTTGCAATAATTGTCAAGAATCTCTTAAAACACACATAAAAAAGTAATTGGGTAAGAAAATCTTTGAAATACAATAATTTAGGAAGAGATTGTTCTTAGCCTTCATAAGCCAGACAAGGCATAAAAAAGCTCCCCTTTTTGTTCTCAAGTCAAGAAAGAATTTAAGTATATATGGAAAGGATTAAGCTGAGTATAAAATGAACACATGAATATCAACATAAATCTATTTGTATAAATAGAAATCATAAATATATGGATATAGGTTTTTCCCACTGGAAGAAATCTGAGCATGAAAAAAATATTTCAATAAGGATAAAAACTGTAGTACTCTGAAAATGCAGGGAAACAAAAGGATTTAACTTAATAGAAGCTAAAATACATCATAAATTATTGCCTTGATCCTAGGAAAAAAATAAAGATTTTTGCTTGAAAAATATCTCCAAAATGTGTAGGAAAGCAAGGGCTTAAATTGAGCGACAAGTGAATTAGGAAAGGCTTGGCATGCTATTTGTTTGAGGAATATCAATAGTATAAGCTAGAAGTGGGCAAACAGTGCAAAACAGCAAGTGACTCAAGGGAGATGGATGTTTATCTTTGATGGGAAAAGAAAAAGGAAAAAGAGATTTTGACACTTTTAAATCCTGCCTGGAAATCAAACACTTTCATTTTCTATGTAACTTCGTAAGATGCGTGAAAGGCTTGATACCTTGCAAGGCTGAAAGTCCTGCTCCCTCCTGTGCTGCTGAGCCCAGGGAATTTGGTGGGCCCCTGCTCACCCCTTAATATCAGGTCACAGATGAAGGTAATTAAAGCAACACAGATTTACATGGTGGGAGAAAGTAATGAAGGCAGCATATGTGTTACTGCATCAGGCATGGATTCCTGCAGAGCAGCTTCTGAGAAGCCAGAGCGAGCTGGTGCCAGTGGTTATTGATTCAGGGATAGGATATCTCAAGGACAGGGCCCGTCATGTGGGAACTGCAATGGGATAGCAAAATGCCCTGCCCAGCCCTGACAAAATGGGCTTAGCTTAGAGAGGTCAGCATGCCTAAACAAGTTTTTCTGCTACTTGCTTTTACTCTTCGTGGCACTGTTCCCTGTAGTGCTTCAGTTGTGTGCAATACTAATTTTCCTTTATTTATACTGCGGATGCCATCTTTTACATCAGCACTGATGTCTCCCCCTGTCCACACCTTCTACATGAACACATCCATAGACTCACCTGGCTCACAGGGAAAGACACAAGATTTGTGTGAGAAGCTACACAGAGGTGATCGCTGCATAAGAGACCTGGCTTACTTGGATCTCCTTCTCCTTAAGGTAAATTTCATCTGGCCTGTTGAAGGCAGAATCAGTGGAAAACAGCCTTCACAATATTTCCTTATTGCACATTTACATTTTTTTTAAAATCCAGTTATTGCCATGACTATTACCACCCAAGCCAAACTGCAAGGAGTGGTGCTTTGTGAGCGAAACAGAAACATCACAGGAGTGTCTGCTAACAGACTGCCAGAGCCCCTTTCCAAGGATGCACTGAGGAGCTAGAATAGAAGATGCCCAGAACCCCATGGCTGCATGGGCTTGTGATGACCTGCAGGTTGGCTTGCCTCTCTTGGTAAATAAGTTGTTTAGGTACCTGTCATCTTAATGTGTCTTTTTTCAGGAGTTAAAAATGGACCTGATATAACCACCTGATATAACCTGATATAACCACCTGAAATACCTGGACCTTAGTTAGGGAGATGGCTTTGCAGGGAAGGCAGGCAATTGATTTCATACATACTTGTAAGACCAGCAGCAGATCATTTGTAGCCTTGCTACTTAGCTACAGGTGGAGAATGCTTCATGCAGAGAGCCTGAGCAATATGGTTTATAGACTTGATTGAGGCATGGAAAGCAGCCCCGCTTTTGATTATCTGTCCCACTTTCTTGGAACAGAGCTGCTGGTAATGACTCTGTGGCTGGAGGAGATGGTGGGGGAGAGTGGAGTTCTGCAAATTCATCTCCCTTAGTTTTACAGAGGGGATAAAGAATCATTAAGATGAGCTTTCAAACTGCAAGCTCACAGTTTTCCATGCTGTCAGTATTACAACACTACAAATCCCCAAAGCAGGTGGAGGTTTGGGTGAGGAGTTCCAAAAGCTAGGCTGAGTATCACTGGGTGTCCTGAGAATACCAAGGCTCCTGCATGCGGGAAAGGGATGCAGGATGAGCATGTCAAGGTTTTCTGGCAATCTCTCCACAAGCACTTGCTTTGTTTGCTTATAGACATTCAAGATAATTATTTTTATACAAAGGACCATATTTGTTGGTGTGCTGTGAGGGCAACTGCATTTTTATATATTTATATAAATATGTATGCTAGGGAGATCTTAAAACAGCCTTCCAGTACATAAAGGGTACCTACAGGAAAGATGGGGAGAGACTGTTTATCAGGAAAGCTAGTGATAGGACAAAGCATAATGATATTAAACTGAAAGAGGGCAGATTTAGGTTAGCTATTGGGAAGAAATTATTTACTGTGAGGGTGCTGAGGCACTGGAACACGTTGCCCAGAGAAGCTGTGGCTGCCTCATCCCTGGCAGCGTTCAAGGCCAGGTTGATTGGGACTTTGAGCATCCTGGTCTAGTGGAAGGTGTCCCTGCCCATAGCATAAATATGGATGATGTTTCAGTTCCTTTCCAACTCAAATCATTCCATGACTCTGTGATTCTATATAACAGAAATGATTATAAGCTTGGGAGTCTTCACTCTTCCTTTTTTCCCTCCTCTTTGTCCAGTGCTGTTTGTTGGCTCTCCTGCTACTGTTGTTTGTGTTTACCTGGCTGTCATTAACTTAGTTGTCCATGCTGCCTCCAAATCCATGGCAGGATGTAAACCTATCCAAATTTAAGTGCTTTGAATTAATCTCAGAATACTCTATACATGGATTTTAAGGTATTTTCTTTGACACATATACACAAATATGACACATATCCACAAATATGTACCCTTTGGAGTCGACAGTTATGATCCTCTCACAGAATAGACTGAAACACTGCCACGGTCTTGGAAGAGGAGACACCATCTTCCTATACCTCATTACTCAGCTTAAAAACTTCCCAAATCCTGCTAAAACCAAGCGTCAGGTTTTGACTTTGTTGTCACTCTGTACTTTTTCTGAAACCACTGTTAGAAACCTGTTTTTATTTTACTTGATAGGACTAGTGTTATAACAAGTTCTGATTTATAATATAGCACAATTTTCCTTATCTGAAATTTAAATGCAATTAAAAGCATTAAGAATGTTAGTGCCTCGTCTGAGATAGAAGTTACAATAATGGGTGTTGGCTAACGTCTGCTAAAGCATGACCAGCCTTCTCGGTGTGACTGCATCCACCCCAGAGAAAAAGTTGTGCTCTTGGAAATAACAGGCTTTGAAATGAAAACTATGCAAGAAGCACAGGCCTGAGCAAGGTGGGGAAAGGCAATGAGCTCGGAAATTGGCTTTAGAAGCTCTGTGCACTGGGAAGCTCTCAAAATGGTCCAGCTGAGTGCTTTCAAACATAAAAGCTGCAAAATTTACTTTTGGAAAAGGGGTCTCAGAAAATATGTATGGATCTTGTCCTCACTGCTCTCTCCCCTTTGCTTTTTTGGCAAAAATTTAAAAAAAAGACAGAAACCCCACAATTCCGTAAAATGTCAGTTTCAAAGTGTCAGCCATGGAGTTTTAAGCTGTACTCCTTAGGGCGTCCTAAGAAATAGCTTTCAATGTCATGAAATTAGTAAAAAAATCTCCACTTCTAGCAATCAAGCTTCCATGCTTGCCTTTCAGATTTAGAAGCTGGCCCTCCATGTGTCTGAGATTTGCAGGCTAAAGCTTGATGGCTGCTGTTCCAGAGGACAAACAGAGTCTCTTTTACAAAAAAACCTACAGTGTTGTCCTGCCTCAGTCACCTGTGATTTCTTTTGTTGGCAATCCAAAGAGCTAAGAGCAGAGCAGCCTCAGCCCAGCAACTGTTCCCAAGCAAAGAACCCTGCAAAAGCTGCGTGATGGGAGGAGGTTTGTTGTGACTAATGCAAACTGATAATCCTTGCAAGGGGATGGCAGTGCCCGGGGGCTGCACGCCTGCTGTTGTTCCAGCCTGGGTCAAGAGGAGCTGTTAATATTCCCTCTCTGGAAGAGAAAATATATGCTGGCATTGATGAGTGTGGCAAAATTCTGTGACAGTGTCCCTGTGTATTTCAAAGGGGTAGATGGGGTTGAAAGTAATCTTCACTTTTTTTTCTCTTTTCATTTTGAATTTAAGGCAGCTAAATAATAAACATGCAGACATAAGAGCTTTTGTATTAGGAGGTACAGAGGGCTTTCAGTGATACTGCTTGCTAGAAAGAGCTGAAACAGGAGAAACTTCTCTCTTGGTGCATGTGCTGTTTTTGTAAGAAGGTTGTTTGTATATCATCATCTCCCTTATTTCCTTAGCTTTTCTTGTGGCTGGTGCTTGGTGTCCCTTTTGACCCGTTTTTTTCTCTCTTTATGCTGTTTCTTAAAAGGAACTTATTATGCCACAAATAAATCCTTACCGAACTTATTACCTTCCTCTGAATTAACCACCTCTTCATCAGATGTTGCCCACGGTTCTGGGGCTCTTTCTCCTGCTTTGCTTTGAATGCTGTCCTGAGATCCCCAGCTGGGAAGAGAAGATGGAGCTTTTCCTTTGCTTTCTCCCCAGCCACTCCTCCTTCTCTGGTTGTCAAATGTCAGACATCTCTAAGGAGAGAGGTCCTTGCTCTGGCACCATGAGAAACAGTGTAATTGGCAGTCATGCGGGGTGGTGGGAAGCAGGATTGGCTGGGATTGGGCGCAAGGGATAATGGAGGCAGGTTTTACACACTTGGAGCCCTGGCCAGGTTCACAGTTTAAACTGCAAATGGTGATGGTAAGAGGATGATGACAATAACGTCACTGTGGGTGATGCTGCTCCTGCTGTGAGTAGCCAGGAAGCCAGTGGCTCTCCTTGAGGGCTGGAGTGACCTCAGGTGCCCTTCTGCAGTGAGATGCTTTGACGGCAAGGCAAAGCTGACTCTTCATGAGCCTGCTAGCACAATTGAGAGAAAAAGAGGATGTGTGAGGTTGAGGATGGAAGGGAGGAAGCTGCAGAGAGCATTTTAGGATCCTTTTAATGAGGCTTTGCAGGAATAACTATGAATAAGTATGGTTAATAAAAGCATGGTACACAGCGTGGGTTTTCAGCACAGTGGGGAAACTATGGGATACTGGAATATTTCTGCCTTGTTTCTATAAGAAACTGGTAATAAACATGCAGTTACTGAGAGAAAACCTTTATGGAGCCACAATAGGAAGCCTACCTCCAATTAAAGTCTCAGCATGATGGATAGCAAGTCCTTGTGCAAAAAGGGGAATCGTGGTTCAAACACTTCTCCCACCATGCAGCAAAGCAGTTGGGTGAGGAAAGGTAAGTGGGTACATTGGGTTATTGTCAGGTCAGACGTCATGGCCAGGTGGAAAATGCTATGTCCTGGCTGCAGCTGGGATAGCTGGCACTGCCCAGGGCTCAGTGACAGCTGGGAGTAGCCTGTGAAATAGAGTTTTGGAGGAGTGGGAGAGATGAGAGAACCTGTGTCCTTGTGCTGCCGTTGTGCAAGGGGGCTTGCGTTGCCTCTGCTCTGCACTTGCTACTGCCATTTCTGTTCAAGCACACAAGCACCTGTGAATGAAGCGGTCTGGCAGTTCAGGCCATGCGGAAATGGCTGAAATGGCTTTTAAATCAAGGAGTTTGAATTTAGTAATCTAAATGGAAATAACAAGCCAATATAAATTAAATCTGCAGCCAAAATGGTGCCTGTTGGGAAAATTGTATATGAAAAAAATAAATTAACTCTCTAGAAAATCAAACCAGCATCTTTTCATATCCCAATTCTCTCGAAGTATAGCCTCATTTTTCAAAAGCTTTTCTCATGAGCAGTGGTAAAATCAGAGGAAGAAGGAAGTACTTGGTGCTTTTGGAAATAGATCTATATGGATATAACAGAAAGTAAGTTCAGTGAATAGGGATGATTTATACCCTTCGTTATCTTCCTGGCTGCATTTACTGTTCAGAAGTCTTTGCTGTTTTGCTCGAAGTGCACAGCCCCAAGCCCCACAGGCCTTAGGCACTGCAAGAGAAGCTGAGTTGATTTGGAAAGCCTGAAATGATAGAATAATGGAATATTATGCGGTTAGGGGATAACTAGTCTCGGGGATAAATGTACAGATGGAATAACCTAAGCTAGAATGATTTGTGTATGCAAAAAGATGACTTCTTTAGACATTTTAGAAAAAGAGTTCATCAACTACAATTACTGGGCAGGGCTGGCTAATGCTTGACTGGTTTAAATTACTTTACTTATTTAGTGACCACATTGTTTGAAAGCACGACTTTATAAATGACTGGAAAAAAAATGTAGATTAAAGGGTCTGGGCTAGAGAAAGGTATGTAACTGGCTAGTTCAGTGTTTAAAACACAGGAATAGCGACACCTACTTTATATAAGTGTCTTTAAAATCTGTCTTTGGCAAATGACAGCAGAGAGAAGCAGTGCTTTTCAAAAACATGCCTCTGAAATTGTCAGTGGAAAAGTTGGTGCCTTAGGCAAAAAAAAAGAGGTAGAAAAAAACCGAGAGAGACCCTAGAATTTAGCATTTTAGATAAAGAGATCTGTCAACGCTGTCATGATACTGCTATCATGGCGGACCCATCATCTCTGTGATGATTCACTGGTTTCCTGTATTTTATTTCAAGAGAAGTTTTGCCACTTATTTTTGAATCACATATACTGATTTTTTTGTTTTTTTAAGACATATAATTGGGTATTTTGGTAAAGAAATACTTCCCTGTTGTTTATCAAAACATTACAAATGCCAAAAATAAATTAATTCAAGTTGATCAAATTATAGCATTATTGTTACTGTACTGTAAATGTCACCTTGACAGAATCAGAATAACAAACTTTTAAATACTGAGCCATAGACATCTGTTAGTTTCTGAACTGTTACCATTATCTTGCTGCAGTGAATATGATTCTCTTTTTTCTGTACCATTTTTAGGTTGGTTTTGTGCCATATGGGCATCTTTTGATATTCAGGAAAAACTTAGAATAGAGTCACTTTGAGGCACAAAACCTGAATTTGAATGAATTTTTTGTTCTCCTTTTATTCTTAATTTGTAAGGAGTATGGTCCATGCATGTAGACAGAGGATAGAAACTAGGCAGTGCCTTTGTTTGTTCTGTCTAAGGCCCTGGCTTCTCTTGTACCCTTGTGAAATTATTTAAGATCTCTCTCCAAACTCGGTTTGTTTGCAAACTGCCAATACTGCTGTCTCCAGACATGATAGAGTCTGTATTTCAGTGCCAGGTCATGGTTCCTCCTGTAAACTGCCTATTGCTCTTTCAACAAAGACAGAAAAGAAATTCCACAAAATAATCAAGAATCTTTGTTATCCTGGCAATAGCGTGAGCAGAACTTTCTCTGAGCTATGGAGTGCTCCCCCTGTTATCGGAGTCTCCAGTGCCTAGCACTGGTTTGAGTAGCATCACTTCTCCCAGTGCCATGAAGTGATTAGTACAAAAAGATCCTTCTTTCCTGAGTGATGGAAAATGTTAGACAATATGGTCTGTGCCAGATCCTGGGCTGGTATTAGTCAGTATGTTTACACCAGATGAGCTCTTCCTTCTTGTTCTCAGCAATTTGCTCTTCTTATGCAAATAGCTATGGACAGATGGTTGGTTCATTCTCACCTCTGCTATGACAAAATCAGCCAAGGTTGTATGTTGGGTGAAGGAAGGAAGGATCTTGACCCCTGAAGTGTCCTCTGTGCACCCACTCATCCTGGTGTCAGCCCATGTTCACAAGGGGCATCAAACTTCGGGGACCTGGGTCGTGGGGATCCCCACTGGTCACTGAGCCTTTGTGAGGAGGTCAACAGCCTTAGTGTTCATGTGTACTGGGCATTGCTACGGCTGTGGTTGGAGGGAAGGAGTAGGTCTCATGCACACAGCGATGCCCCAAACCAGCTCCAGCCCCTCACTACCAGGTCTCAGCTTTTCTCCCCCTCTGCTCTCGTGCGTGTCGCACAGGTTGGGCTTATGTTTGGACAGCCATGGTCAGTGATGTATAAGCCACGTCATCTAATAACTGCTAAATTACAGTGTTTACTTTGAAAAATAATGGTAGTGTTCAGGAGTGACTGAAAGGACAAATGTTCTGCTCTTCTGAAGATTCAGCACATCTTGGTGGTTAAATCTGGTTTGTTTTTCTCAAATTTATAGTGTTAAATTCTCAGGAAGACATTTTCTCCTATATTTTAAGCCTAAATAGAGAGCACTGGCATATTTTTTCACACAGAAATGTGCTTGTTAGAATGTTAATGTGATGCAGTCAGTTCATCAGTGATTTCCAGTTCTCTGATTCATATGATGGAATCAAATTCCACTGGAGTAAGTGAACTGCAAAGTGTAGCCTTCTTCCTACAACATGTATCTCCAGGCATTAGAAATGTACTGATACTGAAAGAAAAATAAGTGTAAATATCCTTCATGAGTGGGGAAGAAGCCAAGCTCATTTTTGCTCAACTAACCTATCAGCTAACAAGCTTGGGAAGTCAAGAGACAACTGAACTGAACAACTGATTCATCAACTGGATGAAGTCTTAAGTTACATGGGTGACAAACCTATCAATTATTTTTTTAAAAATACATGGTATTTCTTGCAGCAGAAACATCCTGTAGTAATTGGGGGTTGGGTTTTCTTGCTTTTGCAGCTCAGGAGAAGGACTAGGCTTCAATTCCAACCAACACAGCATAAATTAATTGCACTTTCTCATAATGCAGCTTTAGAAATAATTTGCATCTTACATGTCACTTTATATTTTTCATAGGCTATAAAGAACAGTTTCAAAAGAACAGCTCTCTTACACCAGACAGAAAAAATACCTTAGCCTCTTAGTCCTCCCTTCCATTCCTCCTTTCCTCTATATAGTTTAGTTCTTTGCTTGGTTTTCTCTATAGGCAGGTTGCTGGTGAAAAGTCCAGGTAAGTCCCAAGCTGGGCTAGCAGGCAGCTGCTGAGCTCAGCAATGGGCTGTTACAAGAGTGATGCCTCCTGGGTTCCTGTGTGCTGCCTTGGAAAACAAGACTCCCAGACTCCGCAGAAAAAACCCAGAAAACAAAGGATTGGGAAGGTGCTGAGGGAGAGACTGGAAGCATGATGTCTGCTCTCAGCTCTGCCACCAACTCTATGAGCTTCTGCAAGTTACTGAAAAGCTCTATCCCTCCTGTGTGTTTACTTCTCCCTAGTGCCACTTCCGACAATTCAAGCAGCACAACCCTAGCACTGAGTAGAGCAATTGCTACTTTACAGTAAATTTCACCCCTTCTTAAATATCATATCCCGGAGGCATTACCACCATTGCTGATGGGCTCAGCCTTGACCAGCGGCTCTCTTGGAGCCAGTTGGCATTGACTCTATCAGTCACAGGGAAAACTTCTAACAGCTTTTCAGAGAAGCCACCCCTGAAATCCCCCTGCAACTCGAACCTTGCCACTCAAACCCGATATACAAGTTGTCATGGATCTGGGGAATAGACAGATGACCAAATTGAGTATCATGATTTTGTCAGTTTACTGGCAAGTAACTTTTGATCTTCTCTTCGGTAAAAAACCGCCAATTTATAAATTTGAGATGCAAAGACTGTGTACATTGCCAGTGAAGGCAGCTGGCTGGTGGGACATCACTAGGACCTCAATATATTCTTAAATTTACAAGAAATTGGAGAGAATAGAAATGATAATTATTGCAAAGGATACAGGATTATCCAGAATATTCTAAAAAATATTGATTATAAAGAGCTGCATCAAGATCTCACAGCAACAAGATAAAAAAGGCAGATGAAATTCAGTGCTATAAGGGCAAAACATGTACATGGGTAAAAGAAACTTCAACCATATCATTCATCAAACTTGCATAAGCTACTAGAAAAAGATTTTTGGGGAGCTGTTGTTATCTTGCCAAGTGTCAGCTCAACACTCAGTGGTGATGCAAAAGATAAGATACGCTGATTATCAGGAATCTTGGAAGCACTATTGAAAGACAGGCTCAATTTCATTACTACTCTGTTCTGTAACACTGGGAATACAAACAAAGTGCAGGACATTTGTGTATTCTGAAGCTCAAGAGCTCTGAAATAAGCGGAGCAAAGTAATGCAGTCTTGCCGTTGTCCTTTGAAATAGTGTTAGAAATCTGATTTTGTTAACATATTGGCTCTGAAATCTCCAGATTAAATAACAATGTATTTCAATGTTTTGGGAAGTTGTAAAACAGGAAGAAATGTCTCTTTTTGGAATAAAGAGATAGGGGATTTTAGTATTGGAAGTGAGTCATAATCTTTCTCAAGAAAGATTGCAGTCCTTTTCCTTAGGAAAAAAAAAAAAGGAGATTTAAACACTCGAGCCTAGTTGTGAAATCACTTTAGCTGGTCTTACTGGCAGCTGTGGGTGCTCTGTTTCAGCCTTAAAAACAAAAAGCCAGTGGGATTAAGAAATAAATACAGCATTTTAGCATTTTAATTATTGGTAGGAACTTGTGAGACATGAACGTAATGCATTAAGAAGTGAAAGCTGAATTTAGGATGTACTCATTGTTTATGTCAGAGTTGCGCTGGTCTGGCAGCAAAATATGAACATAGATATTGTTGCCACGTTTTTTAAACAACATATTAAATGCTCTTTTTAGTGGGTTAAATTGGTTTCCTTTCAGATGCATAGCCTGCGAGCTAAAAGTCGCATTTATGTTATGGAATTGCCGTCCCTAGGCATTCAAAATGTGTGAATCAGAACATTAAAAAAATTACATTTCAAAATACACTAAAATCCTGGATTTTTTTTTCGTTCCTGGATTTTTAGCTTGAAAATGCCAGGTTTTGGGTTTTCTGTCTTTTCTTTGTAACCGCTTCTTTTTCTTTTTTTTTCTTTAACGCAATGAAGCTGCTTTGCAGGGAGGTTGGAACTGGATGATATTTAAAGTCCCTTCCAACTCTAATCATTCTATGATTCTATGATTCAAGAATTGAAGTCTCAGTGTCTAGCATCTAATCCTAGCAAATATGAATGAAATAGCTGTGAATATGAAATATCCCACCACTTGCTACAGGAAAATGTGAGCTGACAGCTGGATGGTTGATGTGTAGGTGGTGTACAAAGAAGGCTGAAGACCAAAGCCTTACTCTCAGGGCTGTGCCTGTAAGGCTGATGTGGGGTTTGATGACTGGATTTCTCCAGCCATCTCCAGGCAAGGCGCAGGAGACCAAGCGCTCAAGGCTCCCAAAGAAACAGTGCTGATTGCTCCATTGGTGGTCATGATCTGAGCATCTTACCAAGTCATTCTTCTACAAGCTTCTCCTAAAAGTTCATATTTAATTCCAGGAAACTGTGCTTATAATAGTTAATAAGGATGAGGATTTATATCCTTAATGTTGGGGTTTTTCTAACCTCTTGTGGTCAGGACAAAATCATAGTTTACCTTTTTCTGTGGAATGACATTTCCTGGGAGACTGACTGCATTTAAGCATAAACTTATGGGAGAGATGCATACAGAGTGTCTTTCACCCTATCCTGAGAAAGATGTTTTAAATTCCTGGAATGAATTGCATGATGGAGAGTCCTCTTTTTTCTCCAAGTCTATGGAAGGACCATTGACACCTCACTTGGCCACGACTGCTCAGACTGTGGTGCTGCAAACAGCTGAATGGACCTGGAGAGGGAAGGAACTGCTTCTCCCACTGAATTTCCTACTTTTCCCCAAAACTAAACTAAAACTGTTCCCACTTCTCTTTATTTTTTCTTTTTTTGATTCAAAGTTGAACATATAATGCTTATAACTGGGACATTGTGCCTTTTGGAATTAGCTTCAGAAAAAATGCCTATTTCTGTTGAATTGTTCCTATTAGTTTCCAGAAAGCAAGTAATGTAAAGACTTTCATAGAAAGCTGGCACTGTGTGCCTAGAAATCAATCTGGCATTGATTTACTTTGCCAAAGAACATTCACTCTCTATTCTTTTTTCGCTTGATGGGCATTATCTTTGGGTTATTTCAAAAGAGTCATGAAAATCCCATTACATGATCCTGTCAGACACCACTTATCAGCCAAGGATCACATCTCAGACCATTGAAGTGACCTGTAAGCCTGATCACAGTGCTATAAAAGCACTCAGATTGTTAACTTGGTTCAGCAATGCAACTTTCAAAGTGACTCTGGAAAGGGCTGTAGTAAAATGGGTTGTTTGACGGTTGTGTTCATACTCACACGTCTAGCGTGCATCTGCGTTTTCTCTGTGATGCCTGGCTAGTAGATGTGATTTTTGTAGAAGTTTCTATTCTAGACATAAATAGAGGTAAATTTCTGGGTTTTTTTCAGTTATGAAGGGGGCTAAAAATATATAGTTTTGATGAACTGCTTTATTTTGAGGATGCACTGTATGTTACTAAGTAAATCACACTACCAAAGACAGGCCTAGAAAAAGGTTCAGTGAAAGTCTGCCAAAGAGCTTTGCGGGTGTCAGTTAGCAACGCCAACATTGACTTAATTTCGCCTGTGCTATTTTGAACATGACAGCACCAGCGTGGCAATACCAGGATTTTGATTCCTCTTGGTTCGATGATTAACTACTTGTGCCCCTAGATGTTCCGCTGAACAAGGACTACATGTTTTCATCTAGGTCAGTTGTAAAGGCTAGCAACGTGTGACATTGTGGGAAAAGCATGCCTGTGATTTGGGTGTACAAAAAGTCTTCACACGGGGAATTCAGCACTGCCCAGTTGTGGATTGATTTATTCAGATTTCTGCCTTTTTTTTGTCTATCCCTTATACCTATCACTTAAATACACCCACTTCTAGAAAGAGATGCATCAACAGATTGAAATCTTGCAGCATCCTACGTAACAGTCTTTGTCAGAAAGTACCAAGTATCATATCGAGTCGAAGCTGCTGTCAGAATATCCTTAATTTACGTACATAAAAATTTCAGCTAATGTGTTTACCCTCCATTTTGGGAGCAGCGTCATAAGATCTACACTGGTGAAAACTGTCAGACTTCAGCTAGGAGTCGTTGAGACTTCATATCTTCAGCATCTGTTCTGCTTTCTCCCTGTACAGTATTTCAATTTAAACTAAGACATGAAGCTCTGAAATGTTTTGTTAGAGCAGCTCACTTTTTGCATTACATACAATAACTCAGGGAATATAAAAAGAAAAAAACATGTTAAGAAGTTCAGCCCTTTAAAGGAAGGTAAGTTTCTCAAAGCACAAGCCCAGAATAGATCAACATTTCGCTAGATTTCTTTATTAGGGGCTGTGTTACAAGGTAGAGAGTAGATAATATATGTGATCTTTTGACAAGAACCGCCCGTTTATTGCATCATGCAACCTGCTGGAAATCATCATCCTAAGACAGGTCTTTTTCACTCATCTTTAGCACAGGTCTGCTCATGAGAATGTACCTAAAAACCATCTTTCTTCTTGGACTGCTCGTGGATTTTCTGAAACTTGAGCGTTCAATCCAGTGCATTTGAAGTAATCTCACCTGAAATGTGTGAACATTCATGCATTCAGACATTATAAACATTTTTTTTTATCACACAGGACTTTCTGAGCAGGCTGCCTAATAATATAGGAGAATTTGTGTCCCTGGAGAGTTTGGGACCAGGTTCAGCAGACGCTCTGAAAGCAGCATAGGCGTTGCTGGCGCAGCGTAGTTATAGCTGCGAGAAAGGGTCATGAATCTCTTGAACTTACCCCTTGAGATCCTTTGCTAACTAGCTTTCTATGAGGCATGCTGAAGGCATCACTTTGATGAGCTAAGAGAGAGTAGCTTTCAGCTGAACCTGATCTGGGTTCCTGGAAGAAATCTTCATGTTTGTTGAATGGGAGCTGAGGGTAAAGAGACTGTGCTGGCTGGAAGTCCCGTTATGTGCCATCCTAGAATGAACTGCAGGAAAGTTCAAACTATAAAACTCATAATTCTTTGCGGCAATACCATCTGCCATGGATGAACCATATAATCAGGAAAAGTTCACCTACGACCTGATCATTTCTGTAACTAGAATTAAAATTTGCTATTTTATTCACATAACAGTACTTTTATTTACTGCAGGCCAACATACATGACTTCTTACATAATTAATGTATGGAGAAATTGTATTTTTTGAGCTGACACTAAAGAACCTCCTAAATTATGTTCATATTGATTAGCTGACTCTCATTTAGGAGGATGATCAATTAGATATTATCTTCAATGTAAATATATGTTCGATGAAATGCTCACTGCCAAAATTATATGGGTTTTTACGTTCCTCTGGTCTTAGGATGTAGATTACTGCTGATTCAGTCAGTCAACAGTCCCTTCAAGACTTACCAAAGCTGTTACAGGGTGATTCTTTGCAATTTTTACTCTCATGGCATAACTTGCTAAATATTATTTCTAAAATGGGCTGATCCCCATTCTTTTTTCTGCGAGCAGTGTGAGCTGAGTTACATGCTTCTTTCCTGCTGAATATATATGTGGCACAGTTCATGCATATCTCATTTTAAATTATGCTGATATGTTGAAACACATAACTCAGAGACATTAGAAAATAGCCTGTACTTTAAGCTCATCTGTAGTCATTGGCAGGACTACACAAACCTGTTCAGGTGTATTTGCAAATCCATAATGTAGACTATATAATTTGGTTTTAGAATTATAAACTTGGCCTTTTTTTGTATGATAAACTTAGTCCGAGTAATTACAGTATCTTTTTGGGCTTGGAAGTTCTATTTACAAGTAGGCCTTTTCAGATCTCTTAGGATTCTCTTTTCACAGCTAGATGGAGACTTGCGATGAAAAGAAGAGACCATGTCCAATCACATCAACCGGATCAGCTGATGATCCAGTTTCTCATTTCAGTAATGGGGATGCAACTTCTTTGAAGCCCTTGGTACCCTTGAGATGAAAAATTAGCTTAACAGAGCTGCCTGTGGTTTCTTTGTTTTCCTGAACAGTGCCACACTATGCCATACCATCAGGATAGCTTGAAGTTAACAAGCAGTATCAGTAATGACAATTGTAACAGAGATTTAAATCCACTAATTATTCCCAGTACTAGATGACTATTTTGGCGATTATATGTGAACCGGAATGTAATCAAGGCAGTGCCAATTACTTTTTTTCATTCCCACCCTATCTGTGTTGATGCTAATGTAACTCTGAACAACAATGACTCTGAGCAACCAGAAACAACTGTCAGAACACAGGGGGAAGCTGCAGACAAGGCACCTGCCATGTCTGCTCCCATCTGGGAGCTCCTACAGGCTGTTTTGGGTACTTGACTACAGATAAATCTTTTGGCAACAATTGCCTACCAACTCCATTATTTCTGAGATGGGAAGCTGTGCTTCCGTATCCCTCAAATGGGACCCCAGGGTGCAGAGATTTAAGGACACCAAAGAGCTCAGATGCTAATTGAAATCGGTAATCTTTCCGGTAAAAGAGTTTCTTGGGTTTGGAAACAATGGTGCCCATTTGCTTAGCTCACCAGCTTAATGCTCTCGGCTCTCACTGTCTCACTGCTCCATCTGTTTCCCCAATTTCCTGCTTGCGTGCTCTTTTGGGCAGATCATTAGACCTGCCCCAGCCATCCCCACTGGGGAGAGCTCCTTCAGATGTGTTTTCTCTAGCTTGGCCTTGCTTTGCAGTAGTTCTGATTTTGGAACCATTTCCTGACAGCTTCCCATCCTTCTTGCTCTTGAGGGGTTTCTAAAAGCAGTGATGACTGACAGAGTTTGCTAACAAAAACATAAACCCTTTGTTTCTCAACTGGAAAAGAATAAAGTAAAATTACATGGGAAATTAAAAAATGCATCTCCAAATAGACACTAAATTATGACAATAAAGAAGTAAATATTATTTATGTATAAGCTGTACAAGTGAAGTATATGCAGTAAAAGATAAAAGGATTAAGTCAGTTCCATCTAGCCCCATCCCACAGAACTTGCCTGTACTACTGCTGTGCATACCTGGCTGCTTAGCAGGGCCTCAAATAATGGCAAATTAAAGTGCTAGCTGTGAGAGTGTAGCCTGTCATATTTCACAGGGAACTGCGCTCTTTTATATCAAGTTATGCATTTTCTATGCAATCATTTGTTTGCATATGGATTCATCTTCTGCAAATAAAACGTGATTACACTCCAAAACATCCAAGGAAGTTGAAGTACAAACCAGTGTGAAATTCTGTCTTTCACTGTTCATCCTTCTCTTAAAAATTTGATTTAGGACACAAGAGAAAAAAAAATAGTGGCTTTTAGCTGGTTAGTAACAGCTGGTGATACTTTATTTTAGTTGTCCTATCATTATTAATACAGCAGATAGTCGCCATAATAGCATTCATCAAACTAAATTAATGACATGTTCCCATTTTATATTCTTTAACTGGAATTTCATTGTAATTTAGCGCAACTGACATGGTCATTTGACCTAAAGTACTGTTAATACTGGAGTTAAGCAAAATAATTTTCTTTATTGTGGGGCTCTGGGATATTATTTACACCAGTTGCTTTAAAGATGAATGGTCCTGGTCCTGAACTAAATATCTACAAATGCTGAAGAACTTCAAAGGATCATAATGCTCAAGTAATCCAACAAGTATTAACAGTCTCTCCTCCTTAAAAAGAGAATAATTACATAACTAATTAATTTGCCATAGTAAATAATCCACTGGCATTTACGATAAGCATCCAATCCACTGGCATTTACAATAAGCATCCCTATTGGAGGTTGAAATAAATATTAAGTTGCATGTAAGACTATAAATAGTAAGAATTTAGATACCAGGAAGTTTCAAATACTATGAAAAATAGATGAGTGCTGGCTGTGTGAAACAAATTTGTAGGTCTCGGCAACATACACAAGTGAAGAGCTCAGCTATTTCTGAAAGTACCCACGGGGCAGACCTGCCCAGCACCCTCCTGTCATGCTGGTGGGGGGCAATGGTCAGTATATCCTATGTCTGACTAAAGTGAAGTGTGTGAATTTTGATTTTAATAGCTTTAGCTTGTCTTAGCTGGAGGGAGTCTCAGCATGAAGTCTCCATTTAAAGGCTGTATCACAGTGTGTGTGTGGGACAGTCTCCTCCCCATTGCTATGGATGCTATGGACACCACCCTCTAGGAAAGAGAGAAATGAGTCTTGGCATAGTGTGAGAGCTTCTAGGCAGTGGTGTTATGCAGCTTCGGTTGCTGTCACACACGCTGATCTTAGCTGGCTGATGAGGTTGCTGGACAAAGCTGTCCACTGCGCCCATTTCCTTCAGTGGAGGTTATAAACCCCTTTGGTTCCATAACATGAATGGTCTTGCTCTGTTAATGTGCTCTGGGTGCTGGAAAAAGCAGCCTCTTAGTTCAACTACAGGGGAGGTGGCAGGACTTTGAAGGTAGTTTAAAGTACCAAGTATCAAAGCTGCAAACAGAGGATGGGGAAATGCCATGCAAACTCCAGTGCTTTGAGGAGATGTAGTAGTACTGTGCCTTGACCACAAATTACTGCAGCCCATGCTGATGTGCCTCGTGACCTTTGTGGCTTGCATTTCCAAAACACAGGCACATGAGTCCTGGCTTTCTGGATCCCTGACGATGAGCACCATTTGCTGTGTCACACAAGAAACCCCCTGGTTGCTCTTTGACCTCATTCTATTGCAAAACAACACTATGTGCTGCCTCACTCTCCAGCTGCCAGCATAAACCTATTCCTGCTTCTGGCAGAGGATGGGGAGTAGGCAGGCCCAAGGCTTGACTTCCATGAACCAGTTACATGGTCCTGCCTGGAGGTCTTCAGCAGGGGATCTGCCTTGGCCAGATCTCAACTTGTCATCCTTGCCTCACAAAAAAATGATAATTTTTGTGAGCCTTGTATAGTATTTTTTGCAGTTCGTAACTGTTCATATACGTTAGTGCTGCATATACACAGATGTAAAGACAAGTGAGAGAAAGCACTATTGCACTTATTTTTTTCACAGACTTTTGATGAACATTCCCTGTGACCCCTATTCTTGGAAGACCAGCCAAAGACCAAGACAAGAACATGTAACTGAACTGTGGTCTGCAGAGGCTTAAAGATGGAGCCCTATATTCCTGTGGCTCAGAAAGTTTTGATTGACCTAGAATCTTTAATTGACCCAGAATGTTGTCAATTCAGAGCTAAGAAAGGGAAAGACAGGAGTCAGAGGATGCAGTTAACTCAATGTGATGTAACTGGAGGATGTACAGGGGCACAGGGTGCTAAGCGAGCTGTGTAATGAGCAGCACATGTGAAGGGCACGTTTCAGCTGAGAAATGAAAGCTTGTGCAGGGGGTGACATTACAGTAAGTCAGATCCCCAGGAGGTGTAGCACAGGTCACAAAGGAGAACGCTGTATCACAAAGGCAAAGGCACAGAGAATAGTCTCGAATGTACTGATGCTTAATACAACATGGTCAGTGGTGATAATACTAAGTAAAAACGGATACTATAGGAGCAAGGGAGCTGAAGATGGATGAAAAGACTTAGAGGTATAGAACATCATACAAATATCAAATTAAAAAATAAGACAATTCAGCACAACAAGCCAAAGAGTAAGAGAGAAATATACACAGTGAATTATTCTTCTGATTTACTCTTTCACTTAATATAAAAGCAAGCAGACACATCTGATGCTGTGCTTGAGCATTTTGTTCATTGGTAGTGGTTGTGCAGGTGAAGGCCATGTGGCCATTGCAAGACAGTGATTTGAGGACTGAGATCTATTGACTTTATATTCTGCTTGTGAATCAGTGAAATCTGGCATATAAAATAATGAGAATGTTCACAGGGTTACTCAGGAGAAAGGAGGAATCAGCACTCTCCTGCCACTGAATAAACATACTTGATTACAAGAATTACGAAGAAATTTTTGCTTTCTTGCTTCAGGGTTTTGTTTGATACCTCTGGTACAGGTCCCTGCGACAGCATTTCCCGCTTGCTTTTGTAGATATTTCATTTCAGGTTTAAATGATGAACATGCTCATTTTGTTGTATTGCTCTTTCCTTAAACAAGTGTGGTGCAGGGGGCTAAGTTCTGAATGGAGATGGTACATGGAGTCCCGCTGCGTAGGACCATTTCCATAGGTACTTTGTTAAAATGTAGGATGATGAAGGAGGCCATGTAGAAGCAGTAGCCGGAGTATTGCTAGATAAGGATACTGCTTTGAAGTTTCGTGTTTGACTACATTGACATTAGCACAGATCTTGTTACTATGCAAAGGTGTAAAAATCTGCAGAAGTGCCTACTCAAGAACTGAAATCTCATCACTATCACATACTTTCAACTGATACAAACATGCCAAAGCTCACATTTCTCTCTTTTCAGTGAAATATATGTTCCTTTGCAAACACTATCCCAAATTTGTTAGCAGAAAGGCTTCAGTTTCTACTTCAAGGATGAGCATCACAACATTTACCATGGGGTCTACCCAATTGTGAGTTCTGCAAAACCCTCACTGAATTTTATTAAAGAGATTCATTAAGGATTTATTTTCCAAAAGTAGTGAAATACCAGACTTGAGAGACTTCAATGAATTTACTTGTTTAATCTTGATTGAGACTTAATCTTCAAGCAAACAAGCTGAAAATGTCCTGTATATGTCCCTTCCTCCCCAAGACAGCATTTCTGCATTTAGATGAATGTTTATTCATTTGCTGCAGTAGCACTAGGATTAAGCAGATGCTAACTGAATCCTTAATGCAATTGAATTAATGTAATAAATGATCATTTATCTTTTTATTAGTTTCCAAGTATTTATTTACGCCCTCATACTCTGATTTTGTTTACATGGTATAAAAGCTTAAATTTCCTATTCTTTCTGGTGAAAACTGTAAATTTGTCAGTGGGAGAAGGTAAGTCACTTAATGTTTAGGTCTGTTGGAACTTTTCAAGTGAACAGGCATTCATTTTGAAGTCATATGATCCTGACAAGAATAGTGTCTGTGAAGTCAAGGAGAAACAAAGTCTAGCATCTCAGTGTCCTTACACAAGCTGTACATTTCAGTAAATATCAGAGATTTATTGGTGAGCCAGAGGGAGATGAAGGAAAGGCTAAGGTTAAGACTGCCATTTGTAACTTTCAAATTACTAATGAGCAGGATGAGCATTCTGCCCTTTGAAGTCTCCAAAGCTGAATGGTGTGGATGTTTACTATTGACCCCTTCTGCCGCTTCTCCTTGGAGCTGTGCCAGCACAGCACATTTTGCACCCATGTCCTGAGTGAAATTTGTCTCTTGGTGGGTAAAAAGAAAATCAGTGTAGTGAAAATCAAAGTGGAAAAAAGTGAAAATCAGTGCAGTGAGCATTTTGCATATTCAGTAATAAGATGTCACACGTTGCATCACTGATTCACCTTTATTGTAAAGACTGAAAGGCCAAACTGTGTGAATCTGTGAAGAACACGGAAAAACTCAGGATACTCAGAGGAGACAAGAAGACTTTAACACGTCAGGAGGAAATAGGTGGCTTGTGTTTCTGGTCTGGCTTTTCTACTTGTATCATTCATGCAAAGTCACTAGTCAACATTCTTTCAAAATCATTTTGCCTCGTAAAAAAGAAATCAGCTTGTAAGAGCATGATGTGAATGGTATGGAATAAGGGGTGGATACTGTCCTGGGTTCAGCAGTAGCAGTCATTTTTTCTCCTTCT
>WYDI02024856.1:0-23005 GCA_009867235.2 Psittacus erithacus | reverse complement strand
CCAGCCTGGCCCTGAACACTGCCAGGGATGGAGCATTCACAACTTCCCTGGGCAACCCATTCCAGTGCCTCACCACCATCACAGTAAAGAATTTCTTCCTTATATCTAACCGTAAACTTTCCCTGTTAAAGTTTGAGCCCATTATCCCTTGTCCTATCACTACCGTTCCTAGCAAAGAGTCTCTCTCCTGCATCTTTGTAGGCCCCCTTCAGGTACTGGAAGGCTGCTATGAATGAATGAAAATATATTTACTATAAAGTACTAGGGAATTTACATTTCATTTTTATTATATTACAGAAATAACCATTATGGTGTGAAATAGACATAAATTAAAAAGTACATACTAAGCAACACATGCTACCTAATAAAAGTCAGTCAGTACTTATCTTCCTGAGGCAGCAAATGCTCTGTCCTGCCTGTACTCTGAGCAAGCATCTTACAGAAAAAGAACTCCTTAACAAAACTAAATATTATGATTTCACTTACTTGATGTGAATTTAATATACATATTTGCATGTTAATTCAGTGACAATTTTTCTATGGTAAATTTCTATATGCTTACTGTAATATTTCTCTATTTCTGTATAAATCATTTCTTAACAACAAGTTATAGATCAGAATTTTGTATTTCTAATTTAGCCAGTTGCTCAAGGTGCCATTTGCTCCTTTTTCAACAGTGTAATTCATGAATGTATACAAGGACATGAAAATCAGCATTAAAATCCTCAATCTGACAGAAAGTGAATTTGGTAATTAAAACCAAAGAAAAACAGATCTTTGGTTTGGGCAATAATGTCTTCATGGTCATTGGTTGAATATATCAGTTTATCTCCACAGCAGCCCTGTCAGTTTAAAAGCATGTCTAGCTCAGTAGTGTGAACCAGGGTGGCTGAGATAAGGTTCCCTGCCTCTCTGTTGCTGTAAGGGGCAGGTCTTATTCCCCACTTTCCTTCCAGACTCACTCTGCTCAGCTCAGACCTTGCCCAGCACTGGCTGTGCCATCATGTCATCTTCTTGATTCCATCCACAAGCCCAGCACAGAATTAACCATTTTTTTGTAAGCTGGGGTGGTTTTCTGTTTGGTTGGTTGGTGGGGTTTTGGGTTTTTTTTCTTGGCCTAGTAAATTGAACTGACTCAAGGATAGGTAAAGATAAAAGCTATAGCTGACACCAGCTGTGCAGGTAAGCCCAGAGAGCAAGAGTAGAGGAATGAAGGAGAAAATGGAATATTCCCTTTAGTTGCAATAATATTGGCTTGAGCTCATGAAACAACTTTGAAATGTCACTCGTGGGAAACCAAGATAAAGAACATTAAGAAAATTTCCAGCTGAAACCAGACTAAAAGCCAATGTCAAACACTGTGAGCTTGGAGAAACAGTCCTCTCTGTGATCTTTTGAGGGCAAGAAGTGCTTCAGCTAGCACTAAAAATAAAGGCAATTGTATTTACCTACAGTAAAAGGTACAGGCAGCCACTGTGCAAAGATCTGAGCTGCATTGTATACTGCAAATAAATGAATACAGAAATGGCAGTAAGCTACAGACAAGTGACATATTTAGGATGGGCAGGGGATTCTGAAGTATCATTTTGAATTGTGAAACTGCATCCAATTGCGTATCACGCTCATGATTAGGTTTTTTGAGGTTGGGTTTTGTTTTTTATTTTAAATCTTAGATGCATTTTCAAGTTTGTAAAACAATAGTGTGAACAAATATTTTCATAATGCATACCATCTTTTGCTTTGAAAGCAGGCTACAGATGATGATGAAAAGCACTAAGACACTTTTTTGATAGGGTGTGTCAACAAAATAGATATTTGTGAGCAACAGAAAGGCTTCTAAATAATGAATACAAGCGCATTTGCAGATCCTTCCCAGAAGGACCAAACAATGAAAAGAAATATCTTAAATTTTATTTTGCCTTTAATTTAGTATTTCAAGTCCAACTTAAGACAATCGTAGAGGCAAATAACTACAAATCTGCTGGATCCTGAGCAGCCTATGCAAAATGAACTGCTGGTTTTAGACCTGTTTATATTTGATAAATTCTCACTTTGTAAAAATCACCTCTGTAACCAAACAGCTTTATCAGCAACCTCAGTGTTCTCAGCATATGGAAACAGAGACACACAAAAACTTACTACTCATAAATTAGCTAGCTCTTTCCTGTCAGTGCAGGAATGGGGTTGCTGCTGCTGAACTATATTGCAGTTATGCCTAACCTATTCCTGAAGTACTTGTGTTTTGTCTAGGGGCTTCTACACACTGAGAAACAGTCTTTTCCAATATTTCCCAGGTGGCCCAGGTCTAAGTGTGGTAGAGGATTTCACAATTAGTCTATAATCTCATGAGATGCAGCCTAAATTTTTCTTCTTAACTCAATCACATTTTTCCAACTTAAGCTCTCTTCTGCTCTACATAATTCTTGCCCTTTCCATTATCTGAATTATAGTAAAGTTCATAATGCCTCCTCCTCCCCTTGTACATCAGAAAACAAAATGTTTCAGGTTTCCAGGTTTTTTGTTTGGGTGGATTTTGTTTGTTTTGGTTTGTTGGGGTTTTGGTTTTGGATTTTGTTTTCTCTTTTGTTTTGGTTTGGTTTATATTTTTGTTGGGTTTGTGCTGTTGGTTGCTTGCTGGGTGGGGGGTTTTGTTTTTTGGGGGGGGAGTGTGGGGTTTGGAGAGTGAGAGTGACGATTTTGTCATCTTATCCCAACTTCACGTCTCACTTGTAGCTTTGAGATTCATTTCCTATTTATATTTCTTATCTCCCAGACTCCACCAGATCACATGACAGGCCGAGTCTTGACAAGGATGCTGGGGTACAGACTCCCTCCAGGAGCCATAACCCCAACTGCAGGACTGCAGTATGGCTTTCACTAGGGGATACCAGACACCAAGCCCAAAACTGAAGCAAGCTGCAATGCTTGTGGAGTGTGCCAATATGAGAGACACTGGTGCAACATCAGAAGGAAAAGAGAGAAGAAACAAATTTTTCATTACTGCAGACACAAAATTAGACAAGTCCACTGGGTTTTCCCAGGTTAAGATGGCACAGCTCCCTGTTCCCTGTTTTTCCTAAAATACTGCTCATTAGTGGCTCTGGTTTAAATTGCTGAATTTGCTGCAGGAATAGAGCTGTGCTTTCCACCACATGAACCATTGCTAAAGCACCAGGGCATGAGGAGATTCCCCTGAAGCCTCCAAAACCATTTCAGGCACCTTCCCCATTCTTCTCTTTCAGGCACTCCACAAAAATTATCTCTGACCCTGATCTTAAAGGTAATCTGCAAAGGTTTGGCTGAAAATTAAAAGCTTGTTTGAGATCCCTTAGGAAGATGAAAGTACACAGCTTCTCTAAAATGGAATTACTGCAGTATTAAAATAAGATGTGAGGGACAGACTGCCAATTACTTTACACCTTCATCTGGGACACAGAGCTGGAGAAAAAGCAAGAGGTGACTCAGAGAGCCCTCAGCTGCCTTCATTTTAGGGGCAGTCTGGAACCTACTCAGTCTCCACATAATGACCCCATGCCAGGGGTGCTGGCTCAAATCCTGTCAATGGAGAGCAAAGGGGAGTCATTCCCATCCTGACTTTAATGGCCCTACAAAGCCCAGCATGGACTGCAGGCCCTGGCAACATCCATCCCTCCCTTCCTTCCACGCCTTCCTGCTTTCCTGTTTCAGAGGCTGGGAGTCAAGCCAGCACCTAGCCACTGCATCCGAGCCATGCCGGCATGAAGGAGTCTTGGTAGGACAGGCCTTCAGCTTTCCCCACCAGATAGTTCTCATGGGCAGGAGGTGCCTCTAAAACACCCTGTACCTAATTCACCCCCTCCGGAGCTCCCTAAAATTATTTCCTAAAGACCCAAATTTTCCCTACTTGCCTTGAAGAAATGTTGGAACACAGTCAGATCCCATCCTACCTACATCTGGAGCCTCTTCCTCATTTTCCTTGGTTTTGGTTCTTTTTCCTCCCCTTTTCACTTTTTAAATTTCACCTGACTCAACAATTTACAACATTCTTCACTGCTCTGCACCTCGCAGAGCCCCATCTGTGTGTGCAAAATGCTTCCAAATCCAAATGTTAGTGCTCTGGATTGCAGTTTAACTGCTGGAGTTTTGAGGTTTTGTGGTTTGGGGAAAGGAATGAGATCTCTTGTCTCCCACAGAGGGGAAAACAAACCTGTTCTTTCTGCTTAGGCTTCTTAAGTATGGGATTTGATGGAAGGAAAAACATTTATAAAAGGGTAATGTATATAGTATAGTGGTAAAGGAATGGAGAAATACTGCTGGAAAAGAAGGAATTACAACAGCAACGTAAGTCCAGCTGTTCAGTTCCCTTGCTGTGTTAATGGCAGTGAAAAAGAACAATTCAGACCCTATCTTCTGCATGTCTTGTAAAAATGGGAGTCCAGCAACCCTGTTACCACAGGCTGCCATGGTTGCACATTTCAGCATCTGTGGTACATGCCCTGTGACATTTGTCCAGTGCCTGAGCCCAAGTGCCTCACAGATTATCTGTCATGGGCCATTCACTGATGTGGCAGCAGCATGAAATCTGCTTTATAGTTTCTGCAAATGCAAAGTCAGCTATAACATGACTGTAGTAGTCACCTTGTAGCACCAGGTTTTTCTTTTTTTTTTTTCTCCAGCTGTGAAGTAGCTCTAATTGAAAATGAGTTAAATTCTCTTTGAATTTAAGAGAACATACATGTTTTAAGTAGGGGCCAAAAAGTTGGGAGAAGAATGTAGAAAATTCAAGCAAACATCATTTAGAAATGCTGATGTGAGATTGAAGCTGACTGCAATGTTGTTCAGTAGAGATTACAACAGCCTTAGTCTAAAGCTGTCCTTCAGCTACCAACACCGTTAAAGGAGCAGCCTGAGTAAGCCCCAGTTGGCCTGTCTCCTATAGCCACTCCTCCCAGTGGTGCTGCTTCAAGAAGTGAGCAGACTGTCAGTCCCTCAGGTATAGAGGCTCATGTCTAAGGAAATGTCTCAAAGTGCTGTGCAACCAGTCAGCACAGCCTGAAGTAGTACCTGCATGGGGCAGAAACCATTTTACTCCAGATAATATATTGGAGAAGGAAATTAAGGGAGACAATTAAACTGTCAGCTTGGGGTTTGAAGGGTGGGGTGTTTTTTTCTACTTTAGAATGAAAATCTAAGTTGCATGGTCAGCTGTTGACTTTTCTTTAAAAATTTCCCAACAGACTGTGGAAAGGAGCCAGCCACCAGCTTCAGCAATTCAAACGTGATCTAGATATGGGAACTGTACGTGCTTGTCGTAATGAATATTTTCTCTGAGTCAGAAGAACATAAGGAAATCCAAGAATTGCAGAGAATGAAGAAAAAAGGATTTACAGGGTAAGCTGTAACTGTTTCGGACTTCATATGCTACAGAAAATAAAAGGGTTTATGTTACTGTTTCCGTTACAAAACTAAAGGTTCTTTTCTTAAGGCCAATGGAAACTTTCAAAGTGAACTCTACCTGAACTACAGTAATTGTTTGTATGATGGTTAAAATGATGCAATGTGGCATATTCTGAAATGTGCATGTAATTTAGATTAATTGTACAGCATACTGACCTTTTACAGCCTGCAGTGAGACTGTAGCTCTGTGGCAATACATAATACAGTGAGGCAAGAGAACCAAGTTCAGAGTTGGCCTATCAGTGACTTGAGCTTTCCAGCACACACGAGTACCAATAAAGACAACAAACTTCCTTGGTCCTCAGTGATAAGCTGCAAGATCCGTCACTACTCATGATTCTTGAGTCATTTCAGCAGAAGGTTCTGACAGGAGCCTTTTGGTCCATTCTCACAAAAGAAACAGTAATAATTAGTCATATCTAACAGAATAAAAATGAAAATAATTGACAAAGTGAGTTCCTCAGAACTCACTTCAAAAAGTGGTAGGGCTCCTATTGTATAAGCAGGCTCCACTGAAGTCAATAAATTCACTAACTTACATAAGCTGACAACTGCCCATTGAATTTAATGGGAAATTATATCCTTTCTATAGATTTTCTCTACTGCCTATAATTACAGTTCTCACATTCTACAGGATGATTCAATGATCAGTCTTCTACTTCAGACCTTTTCTTACAAAGGGTTTCAGCCCACCATTTTGGAAAGTAAGTAGATGAGAGAGATTCAGATCAGCTTTCAGACTAAGCACAACCCAAAAAATACTACTTATTGCTAGATAATGTCCAAAACATTACATTCACAGAAAAAATTTCTTGCAATTAATACATGGGCAAACATGAACTCAAGAAGAATGGAACTGGCCATCAGGGAGATCCATCTGGGTGTAGGAGCCTCCTTGTGCAGCTCAAATAGTCACAATCTACAGTTCACTCTACATTCCTTTTCAAAACCAGCCAAATTTGCACTTAAAAAAAAATAAAAATTTGTACTTAAAAGTTAAGAAAAAACTGTATCAGAAATCTTTTGCAGATTGCTTGGTGTTTTGTTGGCAATACAGTTTTAACTGGGGCAGAATATGCAGGAAAAGTAATTTCTTCAGGGATGGAGAAAAATCAATTTTAGAACAGAACCTTAGGTTATATCAGTCAAATTACACCAATCTACTGATCAAAGATAAGACTTTATTAACTTAGGACAAAATGGTGGAATTTATTTTTAAAAGATACTGCAAAACCTATGCAGAGGGCAGATCCTCCAGTTCTATGAAAAGTAAAAGCTGTCTCTTCCAGGGGAGTTGCAGAGCCATTTGTCATAAATTTAGAAAAGACTTCTCAAGCCAGTGGGACATGCTTTGCAAAGAACTTTAGTGCCTTTAGAACACTCTTAAAGACATTAACCTCTATATTTGATGTTACAGTGCTCCGTAGGTAAACCCGGAGCAGAAGCACCTCATTCCACGGTGCGCATCCCCGAGGTGCTGTGACAAAGATGATCACCCCAAGACAGCATTAGTGTTCAGACAACATCTTCCCTTTGTGTTCCACCCTCATAACACCAGCAATATTTATCCACCTTTCCTCCAAGTAAAGCAGGATCCTGCTTTTAGAAATAGTTAGACACATATTAAAACAACAAACAAACAAAAAAGCCACACACACACAAAAAGAAAAACCAACCCACAAAACAACATTAAAAGAGTACATATAACAAAAAATAAACAAACCCTTCAGCAAGCTAAGAATAAGTGTGTAGGCAGATCAAGATCAATGGTAAAACCCAGGGTACTGAAGTAGTAATTAAAAATAAATAGGAGATAAAAATAGAATTTAGACAAAATATTTTCTCATAAAGTTTATACAGTAGACAAGCACCCTATCAAAAACAGCAGGAGAAGAAATTTCTTTCTATTTTAAGTAAAATGAGATTCATTCCCTTGTAGAAGGCAAGCTGCAAACTCCAATTAAGCCGATTATCAAAGCCAGACTAAATTCCAATTTTTGAGATTTGTAAATACTTCTGAATATTGGAATTCAGAATTAAGAAACAGCCTGGTATGACCCCTGCAACATACACCAGTTACATCCTCCTCTGTCACCTAAAAGACCAGGAAGAATATGATGCTAAATACTTTATTCTAGCTCATGTACCTTGGCTATTTAACACAAAATCAGAATGTAAGTTCAAGTGCCTTCTGCTTACATGACCATCCCATGTAAATGGAGAATATATTAGGGCACATCATAAAAAGACACAAATAAGCTGTAAATTTTGCTTTAATGCTCTCTTTTTTTCTGTACTTTGAGAAGTACAATGATCATGGCCTCTCCAGGAGTAACTTGTACTCATTATCCCTCTTTTCCATGTGACTTCTTGTAAAAAGTGAGTCTCCAACTTCTTTGTAACTACACTTTAAGTACTGGAACACAGTGATAAGGTCTCTCCTGAGCCACCTTTTCTCCAGGCTGAACACACAGTTGCAGAGGAGGGACAGATAAGTTCAATATCTTTGGTAGCACCATTAGGTTATTTTGCTCTATCTACATTAATACTCATATTGTTCCAGTTAAGCTATAGCTATTACCATTCCATATCTTAAGGGGGTTCCTTGGGAAATATCCCTGTTAAACAGCTGTGCTAAAGTACTGCATCCCAGTCAGTTTAGATGCACCATAATTCAATTTTACATACAGATAGAACTTTTTCTTTCTGGACGCTCTTTAAGTTTTATATAAAACCCACCACAGATCTGAGGTGGAGTGTGAACAGCAACAGAGGGCTATGGGCCACAAAAGGAAAAGACATTTAGGGCAGCAATAGCAGAGCCAACTGCAATTCACAATTGAGCACCGTAATATCCAGAGTTTTCATGTTCTGGTCTGAAAAATCGCTTAATATACACAGCTTCTCTTTAATAAGATCAGGGCTCTGAAATGAGCCAAACCTACCTACTGCTTAGCTGGCACTGAGTTTGCTAAAGAATTATTCAGACTCATACCTACTAACAGTCTAGAAAAGTGCAAGCTTTACTGAGGTCAATAAGAATAGGAATATTCCACAGAATATAGGGAATATTTTTCATTCAATCAGTCCTGTCTGTATCACTGAGAGGAGTAGCTCTTGGGCACTGCTTTAAGAGTAAAATTTGTGTGTGTTTTTTCATTATTATTAGGACTAATAGTCTCTAATTCCTCTAAAATCATTTTGACCAAAAATAGAGTTCTGATTGGAAAATGTGGGTAATGAGAAATGTTTTATCCTAAATATGAAAAAGTACCAGTGATAAAGCACGAATTGTTTCAGAATTGATGGAGGGCAGTATTGTTGAAAAGCCCAGTCACCCATGTTACAGACAGCCAGCTGGCAAGCTCAAGGAGTGGCAGCTCTCAGGAGGGTTCAGTGCTCTGCTGCAGCTTACAGCAGTCCTGTCCGCAGTGAAGCTCTCTTGGATTTTATCTATGGCCTGGGACCACAAGGCCAGATTCCAAGGAGAGCCAAAAGGCTGTTTAGAGAAGTTAGAAGTGTTCAGGCCAGCAGGAATTGATTTAATTTAGCTCATTTTTAATCCTCAGGGACTACCTGACACTACATTCTGAGCCTCTAATAAGTGGTTTTTGGGCATTTAGCAAAGAAAGGCCATATCCCAGAGGAAGGGAATGCAGTTATTGAAACAATTCATGGTTAGAGGATAGACTTGTGAGACTATATGGGTTTTTTTAACACAGGCACCATGTTTTAGCTGTTGCAGATTTTTTTTTTTTTTAAGTGTTAGTAAAGAATAATTATGTTACTAACAATCTGGAATAATGGAATTACCCAAGCATGTCCTAGAATGTGAAACAAAGGTACAAGTAATCTCAGGCTCCAAAAGTTAAACTAATCCATGGAAGCATGAGAAACTAATGCTGGTTACGTGACAGCTTACTACAGGACTGTTGCATCTCCTTACTGTGTATATTGTCTTCTTCAAGAACCAAGACAGTAACAGTCTGATCAGATATAACCAGTGTTCTGTCAATGATAATGGTCCACAAAAACACTCCAGCAATACAGTGAGTTGTAGGTCAATTCACTTGAACACATGAATTGAGTTTTCACTAATCTGAGGTGAACCAAAAACTCAAATCTGTGAGTTGGTGGGATACATTGGTATTTCTTTTATGATTCTGTTATTTCACTGTCGGAAATTTTAGTTATTGAAAAGATTCAAATGAAGAATTAAAAAAAAAACACTTCACCAGTCCACATTGCGCAGCTGCTAGCATCAGATACCTTGCCTGAGCTAACATCCTCTAGCCCAAAAGCACCACTTTAAATCTCAGCATAGTATTTTCTGTAGTCTTTATAACACACTTGTATCCTTGTCAAAGTACGTAGCTGTGTATGAACTTGGCAACATAAAAAACTGGAGTAACATAGGCCTATATTAAATTATGCATAATACAAGAGCAAGTGGCAGATGGCATTGTAGAGTATGCTGAGATACTGGTATTTATACAATAAGCATTAAAATAAATGTGTCTAGATAAATGAGGTTATTTGCAGGTATGACGCACCTAATGCTGAAATAAATGTTTATTCTCAGGTTGCATGCATCTTGCGCAGGTTATTTTAGACACTATATCTGTCAGATTGCAAGACTGATGTGACGCAGAAATGCAGACACTAGTAAAGGGAGCTCAGTAGCATGTAGAGGAGAGATGAATATTAAGGAGACAAAGGCTTCATAAAACAACAGCATGGAACAAAAAAAACCTATCTTGACATCAGGGAAAAGAGAAGGGACAAAGGGAGGTCGCAAAATGTTTCAAAATGCATGAAAAATGAAATCAGGAGATTAAGAGATGTCTTGGGGGAAAAAAAATGAACACAAGATATAAAAGCAGCTGCTATAGAATGGGACAAACTTCTAGGAGAGGGAAAAATCCTATGACTTACGTTTCCCTCCAGCCCTTCACTCTACTTTCTTAGTAATGTACATGACAAAGGAAAATGGCAAGACATGAATATGGAAAATACTGTAGCAAATCAGACCAGTGTCCACCTTTTCCAGCACTTTACAAGTCCTCCCTATTTGAACTTGCACTAATATCCTGTTACTGAAGTGAGCAATTGAGGCGTGGGTCCCTTCCATTGCCTGAATAAAAACGATGCATAACAAACAACCAGTGCAAATAGCAGGGTATAACATTGCCTTAAACTACCTTGTCAACTCGTTTTTGACCATAAGTATTGTTGCCCTAAATAGATACTTGTGTCTCTCCTATTATAAAAGGAGGTAAGGATGCACTCACAAAAACATCCCACGTTTTTGTGACAAGCAGCTGAACTGTAGGAGGAGACAGGTCACATTATATTCTGTAGGGTTTTACTTGGAAGAAATTAAAATAATCACATGGGAATAAAAGGAAGCATTTGAGGAGGGTGGCCGGTTTTGAAAACTTGCTGGAGGTAACAGTGAGACTTGGATAATAAAGAATATTAATGATGGAGGAAGAACACAAATACCACAGCTTCTGAACAGAAGGGCAAAGTTCCCCTCTGCTGTGCTCCGGACACACTAAAAGCCCTGCATGTTGTAACTTATCCAGCCTTTCTCATTTACTGATAATGTCACTTAATTTATCAGGCAGGTAGCGCAGACCTTTCAGGTACAGAGGTGAAATGTCTATGACAAATTAAGCATTTTTTTTTTCCTTTAAAAACATCAGAAATAAAACGAACTTGAAGTCTCATTCCGCTGGTGTTTTCAAAAGCTCCTCAAATAGTCTATTCCAATTCCACGGCAATTCTATAAAACAAAATGAATAGCACAAATCCAGCAAATATATCTCCTGCCAAGATGAGCTCTCCTGTTTTAAAATCTTTTATAGCATCTAATGTATTTATTTGCATCGAGAGGGCATTATGCCAGTTAACATCTGTGTTCTCTAGAGTTGGTAATTCTGCCTCCCGTAACTAGTCATCAATTCTGCATGAAAATACACAACTGTCTTTCCACTATGGATTCTATGTGCTGCTTAATTTTTCCATGCACATGTAGAGAAATGTTTGGTGAAATACTTCTGTATAAAAGGATATAGAAAGGAAAGGATTATTCAAATGTCTTTGGATGGCCCACCCCAAACTGGGGTTGTAATTTACAGGCCTTTGGATTCAGGTCAGACATTCCATTATGAAAAAAATTAAAGACAAAATCTTCTGTTGATATAAATTGACATAGCTTCTTTGAAACATAGAGAATATTTGCCAGATGTCTATCAGCTAAAGATTTGGTCCTGAAAGCCTGAGGCAGTTCACAGAATGCAAATGAAGGATACGTATACTCTAATGTGGATTAAATTACCTCAACTAACAATAAAATCAAAGCAGGTGTGTCCCTCTCAAAGGCCGGCATAACAAATTTTATAAGTAGTACGTAATTTTCCCAACTTAAAGTAACTTGAAAATCTAGATGCCGGAATTGTAAAAACATTTAACCTCTCTTCAAATTTAGGTGCCTGAATATCTGTTAGTATTTAGCATTAAATGACCAGGAAAGAAACCCATTATTTACATATGAGAAATTATAAACAAGAATAAAAGTCATAAGAGACAAAGAGAGGAGTTCAGATTTAGACCAAGGTCGCGAGAAACTGCATGGATCAAAGGCAAACCATGTGCCAAGCAAAATCATGTAATTCATTACAATGCAATGAAAGAGCCAATTTTGTTTCCAGCGTCATCAAAAACTTTTCTTCCTCCACTGACGCTCCTGCCAGCCTGACCAACCCCAGAATGTAATTGCACAGCATTGCTAATTGACAACAGCCTTAAAGTCTGCAAGCTAAAACTCTACCTAAAGCACCTAAATAATCTCAGCCCTAAAATTCAGTTATTGCAATGACTGGCTTGTCAATGTCTATGTCCTCTGGACCTGGTTTTATGAGAAAAGCTTGCACTTCTAACTCTGCCTTCTATGAAGAATTACATAGTAATTAGAAGTCTATCCAAGAGCTCTATTTGCATGCACACAGCCATTAAATGGAACCTGCTAGCATGGTCTGATGACTAACCTTCTAGTTATTGAGCTAACCATTGCCTAATATGAGGTAGTTTATAATGGCCACTTACAGAAAATTTGTTGAGTATTAGCAGAAGGATGACTGACCACTTTTTACCCCTGCATTCAGTATTTGCAGGGTACATTTTATTGTATGAATTTTTCTCCAAGACTCTTTATGACTTGCATGGTTGGGATCTATGCCTTGGTTTCTGCATGGCTTCAATTGTACAGGAAAAAAGCAATATAACACTTCAGCAGTGAGAACAAGGAATTTCAGTAGAAGTGCCATGTGCTCTGAATATCCATAGAAGAAGAAACACGCTTGAATGATGAGGTCAACAACATGCCCAGCTTCTCATCAAGAAAACATATAACAGTTTTTACTACTTCTTGAGAGGTTTGTGAGCCAAATTATAGTTTCTGTATTATTGTCAAACACAGTACTCAGGTTTCCAGTTTATTAGTTAGAGGAAGTCATTTTATTTTGCTGTTGTGGTTACTGGTTTTTCTTTTTTCCTTCAGATTTCTCTTTGGCTCAGTGTTTTCTCTTGAAACTGCTCATATTTTGGACAAGAAAACAGATTTATTTTCAGCGATATGCTTTCAATTGCTGATATCAGAAAACGACTAGAAGAATGTGATATAGGTTTCAGGATACATGTAGCAGCCAATTTTCTAGGATTAATGTCTCAATTAAATGGAAGTATAACTTCAATATTCTTTTCAAAAATGTGTATCAAATCACACTGTCTTTCTCCTTTCTGGCAAATGTTTTTGTTATTTTACAGACCAGTGAAGTTCTGAGAGTCAGGTTGTTTTCTGTCTCAATCACAACAGAGTAGACTTAATTTTCAAGCTTGTATACATACAGTTTTCTTGCAGGAAGATTTATAGCAGTCCAACTTCAGACAATACCTTAGTTAAAGAAACAACAGAGCTTTCAAACTGGCTATGACTGCAAACTACTCTTTACTTCACTGTTCAGATTATTAACTCAATTCATTCTTTTGTCTGGAAATCACCACCTTATAGACAGTCTTTATAGATAGTTGTATAGAGCGCTAAAGGGGAACCATTCTGCCAAGGCACCTTTTGCCTTCCCAGACTCAATATAAATACTGAAAAAAATGTTTCAATTTGGTCTCATGTATTTAAAACAGGAAAACAGCCGCACTCCTACAAAAAATGGCTATTGTTGATTTTTTGGGGGTTCTCACTGCATAACCTAAGAATCAAAATCTAATAAGCTAATCCCAAGTAGGTGAGAAATCCTTTGGGGGGTTTTCCTCACTCTTTCTAAATACTCAACTATGGCATTCAGAGACTTTTTCATTAAAAAAAAAAGGTATTCCATATTCTTACTTGATTTTAAGAAATTCTCCCACACACCTGAGTCATGGTCAAGCTGTTTAGCCTAAATATAGTGTGATTAATATAAGCAGCAAGTTAAATTGTTCTTTCCGACCAGGATATTTTAACTCCATCTATATTTTTTCCAGTTACCCAAAGACCTGAACGTAAAGTGAAATGGACTAGTGAGAACCATTGGAATAGTTTGGCAGGGACTGATGCCAAACCTATAACAGACTTACTTCTTCATAATGCAAACAGCAAGGATAGGCACTGCCATCTGCCCTAGAACTAGAGTGCAAAACCCCTCAATACATTTGATGTTACTTCTCAGAACTTTAAATTCTCCAGGTTGTCCCTAAACACAAAATAACACAAAACTTCTATTGTTCATTTTAGGGGTAAATATTTCAGCATTGTAGCTTGTTGTTTGAATAGTAATTAAATATTTTTATCCGCTTTTAAGTGCTACTTTTCTTATTCAAACACTTTCTGTTATTGAGCAAACTGAGGTATATTCTTGGCTTCCACACTACAAACAATTAATTTGGTAGATGCTGCACCTGTCACTGTTTTGTGTGTCTCCATACAAGAACAGAAAATTGCATTGGTGCAAATGTCCCTGTTGATCTACTTCTATCAGTGCCTTCTTTACAGTTTACGCTGGCATCCATCAATTTTCACTGCATTCACACCAGATAATATGGAAACACCATGCATTCCAACTCTGGCCGCAGTCTCAGTAATACAAACTTAAACCATTTGTTTCTCAAGCTTCACGCTCCAACATCTGGAAAAAATAGTAACAACAACAAAATTCTTGAGCTATATTATTCTATTAGAAAACCAAAGAAGCTTTCCGTACATCTGTGTGCATGAAGATCATATATTCTACGAAAAGCAACACAGGGTGATAGAGGTTCTTGTACTTTAGTGAAAAGGTCATTAGACATTTGAAATAGTAATTACTGGCATCTACTTACTATCCCCCATAACATCCTTAATAAGAGGGTCCTTTATCATGCCTCTTAGACAGTATCCTTCACAGACATTGTAACAAGGAATGCAAGAACTTTTTTTTTTAGTTATTTTTACGTTTGAAATGAATTATTACATAATATTTTGTAAAGGGCCATCCTTCTTTTATGACCTTTGAACAAAAAAGTGCAATGCCTGGAAGCAAAAATATTGACAAAGTAAGGTTAGTTTTCTCTGTAAAGAACTGTTAATTAAAGCCTAGAGCACTGCAATGAGTTAAAATATCTATTGCTAACTTCCATCTTTTAGAGGTAGGAGGAGGTATCAAGGGGCCAAGAGTTATCCAAGGCAGAGATATTGAATGATGCTTATGCCACAATCAGTCATTCCATAAAAACAAGATCAGATCATGAACAGCAGCAGCGCCAGCCTAGCTGCACTTACCTGGGTTGGTTTTTTTTTTGCGTCCCAGAGAAGACTCTTAATATCAAGTTTAATCATCCAAGATTGTCAAACCCAAGATTCATTATAAAAAGTCCTTTCATTGAAGTCATATGAAACTATTTTTTTTAATTTAAGTCTTTGTACTTCACATTTCAAGAGCTTTTTGCTTTTCTTTTTTGTACCTTTAGTATAAGCTAAAAATATTTTTAATAGTGATTGCCATGGCAATAAGTAAGCTAAACTCTCAGTGTTTGAAGTTCCAACTAATGCTTGACAGTTCAATGTTGTAATTGACTCAATTTATTTATTACATCAAGTTTAACACAACAAACTCCACACAACACTTAGGCTCTTCATGGCTCCACACAAGGCAGCACAGGGGGAAATTTGGATCCAGCTAGGAGAGGAGCAAGGACACATGAAGTCCAAGTAATTTCTTGAAAGCAACAGTGCTATGGGAACACACCCATAATAGATTCTGCTTTCAGCTAGTTGACTGGGGAGTGGCCATGGAAGGATAGCTCAGAATTACTTCCATGGGCACTTCTACCCAGTGTTCCTGCTTTGTCTTTTTCTTCAGCATAAAGCCTGTTTTACCAGCATTTTTGCAGAGGCAATAAATCCAGTTCTAAATGAAGAGACACAGGGCTTCGGAAATAAACTTGAATGTACTGAAAGTGCCTCAATGCCTTTGGTGAGATATCAAGAAAATGAATTCCCATTGATATCATAAGAAAACTGTTATTGATAAGACATTAGGAGCAATTTTATCTATCAGCTTTGTTTCAGTAAAGAAATACAGTATTTCTGTTCAAATCACTCTGAAATTTGGTATCTTGATTACAGGGGACATAAAAGATGAGCGATCAGAAAGCTTTCAATGGTTGTTCCTGTTTGACTTGCAATATAAAGGGCAAGAAGCCTCATTTTAGAGACCCTAAAATAAAAGAAAGGCTCAAATCCAATATAGAGCTTTTGTTTGTTTGTTTTTGTTTGCTTCAATAAATCTACATTTTATCTTCTCTGCAGGGCACAAGTTTATCTTCCAAACAAACGTCCATTTTGAAGATACACTCATCAGCATTGCAGTATAATTTCTTTGAGGTGTGCTGCAGGATTTCTGACTTCTATGGAGTAGGAGTAATGGAATAATATAAAGATTACAGCTTAAACCATAAGTATAGCAGAGTGTATTTGCCCTTGCCTTTTGTAACAGACAGAGCTTTGGTATAAATCCACACTATTAGAAAAATGCATAGCCTTACTCAAATTTGTAAGAAAAAAATCATATCATGCAGGTGCATATTCATGGGGCATACCAGGTGCAGGTAAATATGCCTGATTCTGAAACTACACATAGCTAGTCACCTGAAATGTATATATTCTCACCAACTTGTATTTTTACATCTCTATTTAACTTTCCTCAAATCAAAAGCCAAGCTCATCATACTGCACATTTCCACAGCTTGATCCTTCATTAAGGTATCAATATTCATCCTAGCACTCTTTGCTCCAGAATCTACAATTAAATTATTGCTTTCATTCTCTGTTGTCACTAACAGATAGGAAAGTGCATGTGCCTAGTCCACAGCAGCAACTCAAGGTACTTCCTTAGTGCAGAATTACAGTACAGATTGAAACGTTCTTTCTTTAGGCATAAGAAACAGTCATAAATCACTGCTCCAATACAGCCATCTCCAAATGATGGGGTTTGGGGTTTTCCTTTTTCCAGGTTGCGATTCACACTCATACTTGCTGCTGGCCTAATTTTAAAGTTATGGTCCTTTCTGCTTTCCAGTCCTTATCAATATTCTGAGACTGCTGATACACACAATAAGTATTTCCCTGAAAATGAAGGGAGTTTTTAAAGTAGTTGTCCATGTTTTGAGTGTCTGGGAATCCCTTTTATGTTTTGATGAGCATCCATGAAGGAGGAAAGGAATTGGCAATGACACACTGAAGTTATGTTGGAAAGCCAAATTCTCCAAGTTTCCTCGTAAATAATGCTATTGTTTTACCCAGGCTAAGCCTCATTCTCCACTGCATGCAGAACAAGACCAACACAAAATAATGGGAAGCAGTGGCATACACCTGCACGCAGTTAAAGTGACAGTGCCTCCAACAATACAATATTCCTTTCATACTGTTTTGATTGTTTTATACTATATCAGAGATTTAAACTCTGCTGAAGTGGTTTACAGTTCTAGCTAAGTTAAGAACTGACATTTTAATGGCACATTTGAGGAATTTATATAGACAATTCAAATGACCCTGACGTGATAGCTTAAATGTAGCCCTGAGTAATTCAGCCCAGACCCCAAGGGTTCAGACAAAATCATAACTCTCTTTAGTCTTTTGAGCCATTAAAATTCAGCTGGACTGTGAAGTTGACAGCTGTTTACTGTAAAGTTACCTCCTGCCTGCCAAATAATAGGGCTGCAACTGGCACCCCTCCACCCTCTTCGTTGAGAAAAGACTTCGTTACAGCCAGAACAGAACTAAAACCTTTCCTCAAGCTGGAAAGGTGTGTATTTTTAAATAGGCTTAAGTAAGACTGAACTGGTCCATTACCTTACTTTTGTTCTTTTCAAAGTAAAGATTATCAAAACATTTGAATGAAATATAAATGCCAAACTGGAATTCAGCCTAGTAATACTAGAAGATCCACAAGAAGATTAAGAGTAATGGCACACATACTTCCAAAGCCACCCAGCTCCCATTTTTCTCAGGATGCCCACATTGCTATGGGAAGAAAACTAGGCTTCCTGCCTTGATCCCTTAGCTAATAAATGAAAAGAAATACTTTCTTCTTTGTCACATGAAAAAAAGCCATACTTTTTTATGACCAGCTGCCAAGAAGATGCATATTAATGATGAAAAAAAGATAAATGTCATGTTGGGGTCAAGAAACAGGGCAGAAAGGTCAGCAATACTCTCTTATTGGAGGCCAAAGCCCTTTTTCCTCATAGTTTTGTACTTCTGTGTTTTACCATTTCTAAGCCCACTCTCAAGCCTGTTGAAAACATTCTGCATTACACCAGTATTAGCTAAAAATAGGGTAGGTGATACAATGACTCCTCTTCCTTTTTAGCTTCCTAAGTCTCCTGTGCGCTCTCTCTGCAAGCCCATGAGTTTTCACTCCCTGCCACAAACCTTGTGCATCTCATCAAAGATGACAAACCCTTCTCATTTTCCCTCATAGTCAAAAACACACACTCAAAGCTACAATTTTGAACCACTCAGAACACATGCATACAACTGAAATGTTTCATTTTTAAGCCACTCTATCTCTAGATTACATGAAAGGGTCTAATTCTATGACTGCTTCCTCTTCTCATATTTTAAAACAAAATAAAGAGATATTTCTTCACTTCTCTCAAAAACACAGAGTAGGTGCCTACCTGCAACAGCAAAGCTGATTAAAAAGCACTGCTATTCAACCAGTCCAGCTGCCTTAGGTACCCAGTCTTGAGAAAAGGAAAAAGCCTCACGCACCTCACCTTTTAACAGCTTCTGTTAATTAGCTCTAAATAGCTTCTCATGCACCTGGCTTTCCTAGGTCTTAGGCTCTGTGTTAGAGACCTCAAGTCCCAAACTTAGTGTGGGAGTTGGCTGTAGTGAGCAGCAACTGCTCTGTGGGTGTTTCAGGAACTGACTGGGAGGCAGCAGAATGCTTACTGCTACTTGTAGTTTTGAAGTCATTTGATACTTCTGAAAATCTTATTTAAGAGCTCTGAACAGCACCAAATGTCAGAAAAAAATGGTATGCAATTAAGACGCTTCTTGTGAACAACAAAAAAAAGCCCTTTCCTGAGTGGATTATTAGAAAAGCGTTTCCACCTTACGAGGAGCTGCAGAGCTGTATGGTCAAGTCATGGACTTCACAAAGCATCATGCCCGGGCCTAGTCCTGGGGCATGTGCAGGTCTGACATGGAAGACTCCAGAGGAGACTGCTCAGGACAGCAGCCCCATGTGCTGCATGCTACTGCATCCCTCTCTATATTACTCAGTGAATCTTGCTTGTCTGGGCTGGTACTCCCATTCTCTTCAGCATCCACCAATGGTCAGCTGTTGTGTTCTCAATAAAAGCAATCCACACTATTCATGGACATTAGGATCAACTGTAACTCCCATTTATTTTACTTGTCTTGCTCATTCATTATTATTTAGCTTGCCTTCCCTTGGCTTTTGTGTTGTTAGTTCCTCTGTTTTCCATGACTAAGATGGATGTTGAATTCTTTGCAAATGGGACTTTTCAACAGATGGCTGTTCAGTTCATGCTCCATTGGATTGATTGTTTGGTCTTTTTATAATTAGATTTTTCTGGTGCTTTGTATTATTTTAATGAATCCTTATTAATGGATGGGGCTAAACAAATAAGCTTTCCTCAAGTGTAACAACATTAAACAGTTAAGAGCATGCCATCTTATATAACAGTAGATAAAACCATTTTGGCCTGAAAAAAAATCTTCAGACTGTCCTTGTGCAAGTGCAGGAAATTGTTTTGGATGCCATTATTTTTAAACACTTAATTAATTTTCTTCAAGCCAAGACTATTTTCTTCCTCTAATGAGAATTATAAAACCTGTCAGGTCTGAGTCCTCTATCTTTAGTCATTTTTTGGAATTATGCAAGTCCAGAATTTAAAATAGAACATATGGAGGCTCCTCAACTCGGTTCAAAAATGGCAAAACTAATTCCATAGAAAGATTTCTCAGAAAAAGCTGACTTGGAAGCCAAGTGGATCATGGAAAATTTTAGCAAAAAGTGTATTTTGAGAAGGTATGAGTTGCTTAAAATACTGTGTTGCATCTTAAACTGAACTTTAGCATTTGCTATCAGGAATGCTATAATAACATTATAATTATCTATAATATCAGAAATTTTCTGTTCATCCTACCTAAAGGTAATACACTGTGAGTCACTAAAAATTATGAAACTGAATTGCCATTTCAATTTCAGGATATCATTACCTCAACTTGCACGACCCAGATATACCTAGCTAGGAAGCAAGTTTTCAATATGTATATATATTTTTATATGTATATATTGACATAGACCTTCAGAAAAACACTCAATAAAATTTAACATCTCATATCTTTTGGGTAGTACGCTACTGGACACTGAGACAAAGTTACTGTGTGATGCTTCTCTTCCCATCTGTTATTTCTGTGATTCTTGGCAGTTTTTCCAGCTGACAACTCTGTGGTGAAGGTCTGAATCCAGCGATCTGAGTGGGTGATATCTATCAATCTTGTGCCACACATATGCAACATTGCTAGGCAACAGGTAGCAGCATGACACCCACATTCTGTAATTTCCTTTTGGTGACTGAGACTTTTACTATATTAATTATACTGAACTTTATTCCATGTATTTCAGGCATTAACTTCTATGGAAAATATTTTTAAAAACTCTTTGAGCTAAGATTACTTTCTGTTGCATATTAAATGAATAGATATTGGGAACTGACAAAATCATCATTCTAACAATTGCTACATATGAATGGTCACAAAGCCTTCTAAAATTGCAGATAAGTGGGATATCAGATTATTTTGTGTTGACGATAACTTTGCTACAAGGAAAAATTTTTGCAAGGACTTCAAAACATAAAAGACATAAAAATGTGAAGTGAGGAGATAACTAGGTAGGAAGATCCTTTTTTCTCTGCTTGCTTTTGCTACTCTATTTTTTTTCTGGCTTCTCCTTTTTGGTGGTTAGGACACTACAGAGGGACTAAGCTACAGATTTATTTTCATGTCCCATCACAGACTTTTTGTGTGATCACAGGCAGATGAGCTATGTTACACTACAGAGAGAGCGCAAGTGAGCTGCACTCACTTTACTTCTCTTGAATTAGCCTAGCTTAGGAAAAATAGCCAGCCCTTCAGCCTTATTACACCCTTGCAGGTAATGTATTTTTCTATGGATCTGGGATTTCTCAAAGATGTGTTCCATAGTTATTTAAGCTGCAATAAACTGGGTCATTTTACACATTTAATTTTGAAATAATTTGCCTGTCCTTTCTGAATACACAAAGGGAATCCCTGAAATGTACTCAAATGGAGCTAGTCTATTTGTTGTAAAGTGCCTGTGTTAGCCGCTTATGAGTAATAATAAGTTCAGCTTTAGTTCACACCCTCTGAGAAACCAGCCAAATCAAATTAACAGCAGGAGCATACTCATATTCAAAGTTTTGCCAGCAGTCAGAACGTTATTCAGGGCAGCCCTTGAATCACAACCCAAACTTTGCAGCAAGACAAGGCTCTTTGAAGGCATCTTCAAATGATTACGAGTGATCAAGAGCAATCAAATTACCATTACTTGCAGAACTACTACTGGTTCCCATGTCTTGGCTAAACATGAGTAATTCAGTATGCCAGCATCACTTATGAGAACTTGGACATAGCTTTAATCAGACTGGGCTTTGGGCTCTCACCTGTGTCACTTATCTCCCACAGTGTCTGTGAGCTGCTCGTAACCTGCGTGTGCAGGTACATAGTTGCTTGATACATGCAAATGCCATATCAAGACTGATAGCTCCCTAACTAGCAACTTAATTTTTGCAATTTTAAGGTGAATGGAAAGAAGGAAAAACACTCCAAATCTTTATGTAATTTCTGGTCAATGAGACAAGTACACTTATATGCTGTATTTATAACGCAACTGTTGTTACAAATGAAAGTTCTTATAAATGTGCACATGGGATACTTGGGATACTGAGTCTCAGCATCAGTACATTGTACAGGCATGCTGCTTATGCCTGTACAATACATAGTATGTCTATCTGAGAGATATTTGATGCTGCTACTTACCAGGTTCTATGTTCAGGTTATATCTATGACTGGAATGTACGTTCTGTACAGAATTTTTTATCTGTATACAAAGGGAATGACTTCAAGAATTTGAAATGCATGAAGAATTTTCCCCTGCATCCATTCCTTCCTGACATTGGCTCAACGCTGCAAAGGGAAGTAAAATCCAGACCTTAACAGTAGATCTAAGTGAGCTAGGAAAACTGTTGTACTTAGCTGTGAAATGCCAGGAAGAAAACAAGAGAACAGTTCCTTCAGAAGACATTTTTCCTCTGCATTTAGACTTAAAAATCAGCGTTGGGATAGTACCAGATGGGTAGCTTTGTTTGAATACAGTAAGTTCTGCTGGATGATGGATGGGCTCCAGAAGGAAAGTCCGAGTGGGCACACTGTCTTCTAGCTCAGAGCAGCACGTTAGGAAATAGTTTGTATCTCCTTTGCTAAACAGCAACCTGGATGAGGCGTTATGTGAGGTAGCTGTTAAATGTCCAGCTGTGATTAATGAGGTTGGAGAACAAGCTCTTCAGTTACCAAACACACCTTTTTAATGCTGAGTCCCACTGGCTTAGGGTTAAAAATGCAGGCTGACAAACACACATTAAAATCTGCATGGGTTTTTAATTAGGTTGTTCCCTGTTGTTGCACATTTTTGTGCCAGATGTGAGCCCAGTAAGAGCAGCAAGTCCCGCCATGCTTGTAAATACCCATTGGTAGTCAAATAGGAGCATGACTTTGAGAGTTAGAATTTATCACTGAAAAATACTGTTGTTTAAGCAATAAAGTAGTTTCAGTTTCCCTGCTAGTACTTGGATTTTTGTAATTTCCACTAAGAATTTAGCAGGCAACATCAAAAGCCTTAGCTTGGGTGTCGTGGTTTAAGCTTAGTCGTAAATTAGACAAAGCATGTAGCCTGCTTGTTTTCCCCCCACAACCTGTCCT
>WYDI02024855.1:0-75189 GCA_009867235.2 Psittacus erithacus | reverse complement strand
CTGAAAGTTAGAAACACAGTGCTGCACCAGCCACTAAGAAGCAGAAAAATGACTGCTACTGCTGAACCCATGACACCCTGCTAACAATCTGGTTGCTAAGACAAATACGCATTAAAAAGCCCATTAAACAAGATGGCCATAGGAGCTCCTATTTACACCAGGCTTTAAGTAAGCCTAAACACTCCTGCACAGAGGCAACATTTTAGCCCTGCGAAGGCAGACACCATCATTGAGTTTTCTAATAATGAAACCCAAGGTTTAGGTTTATGCCACTCATCCATTCAGGAGTTTAAAAGTGGAAAATAATCAGATGTTCCCATGTGCTCTTTACAGTGCAAGCATATAGAATATCAGTTTGTGATTCATTTCTAGCAAAGTTTTACTGTTCATAACCAGTAATTTGTCTCTTCAATTAAGTCAATTTCCTAGATGAACAGATACTAGAAAATGGAGTTCAGAAAAACCACAGATCTATAAAGTTGAAAGCAGCAGTTACAACACCCGATGACTAAAAAGAGACGAGAAACATAATCAAGTCCCAGCCAAAGGCAACTGAAAAAAAGTAATGCCTAACACCTCAAATTACTAGAAAATTATGGATAAAAGCAAAAGTTAGTATCATGACTAGAGATACCCTGCTTAAAAAGAATTAAAGCCTGATCTTTTTAAGGACACTTAAACAAATACCTGTGCAATTACAGTGCATCAGTCAGAGCCCTGGTACCATTAGGAGCACACAACATATTAAGTTGAATTCCAGGAAAGATTGATTAAAGAAATCCACATAGACCATGCAGGCAGAAGTTCCAGGGCAGGCCTGCACCTGCATACTTCTTTTTACGCTTCCTCAGTATGCAAATATGCACAGAAAACGATTTTCTGAAATATAGTGATGGTTATATTTACAAAGTAGTGCCTACTGCTTTAGAGGTTTGTGATCTCCATTAACTGCACTCATTTCTTTCATTCATCACAGGACTTTGCACGCAAGAAATGGCAGCAGCACAGATCTGTTTATGAAATCCTTCCCTCAAATGTAATACTTAAATTCAGAAGATTGTTTTTTTCCTCTTAGGGAAAAATACAGAATAAGTCTCCAGCAATACTCCAAAGCAAGAATTTTAAGGTGCACAGAGAAAGCACCTAAAAAAGCTGTATCACCTGTGATGAAATTTAAACAGAACTACTATTATATCCACAATCTCTTTATATTTTATTGTTTATGCTTGCATTTATTTCATGGGCAATATTTACCTATGGCATATCACCTCCCAGTTTACACTGAGTATAATTTTGCATTTCCCAGTATTGATATTAATGCCAGAGCGATGGGAAGGAAGCATGTCTTGAGGCTAAGTTCCCAAATATTTTAAATTAAAAAAAACCTGGGTGTTGGAACAAGATGATCTTAAGGTCCTTTCCAACCATAACCATTCTACGATTTTATGAATAAAAGACAAGTGAAAAAATAGTGGAAGAGCCAGATGCTGTCTATGGATGAAAAGACAGCAGCTGCATGCCAGCAGACAAGAACAATAAGAAAGAAATGCTTATCAGGAATAGAGAGCTGGCTTTTCCAGAGGCTTGCCATACTATAGCTCTGTGTGTTGGGAATTCAGATGTTATCTGGTATGTCCAGCATCTGTGAAAACAAACAACTCCAACTGCCTTGCATAACCATTTGAAAAAGGCTTTAAAGTCTTTTCAGAGTTCTGCAAAGCAAGAAGAAAATAGTACAAAAGAATACCTACCATGGAAACTTTAGGCTCCAGTAATTTATCACCAGGAACCTCCATCCATGTCATTTCTATGGCTCCAGCATCACCTGGGGAGCAAGGGGTGAACAAATCTACCATTGTATTTGGATTAGACACTGATGGTTCTTTTACCTAAAATTAAGAAAATAATTGGTTTATAGGAGTTAAAATCTTAAAGACAAAAACCAGAAGCTGAACAGCATCTTTAGAGCAAAAATATTCCTTGATTTTATGCAGATACCCCACCCACTGGGAAGACCTACCCTGTATGTCATCATTCACTTTGATAATGTGCAGCTGCAGCCAGATACTTAAATTCACATCAGGTCAAATCCCAGAAGAAGCTTTCTCCTAAGGTTGAGGATTTCTGTGGAAAACTAACATGCCAGGAAATCTAGTTGGAGAAGACCACCCTTCATTCATTGCTGGTTAACAGCTTTCTGCTCAGTAATGACCCTCTAGTGTCCCTCAAGCCAGAGGGAGACAGCTAGTCAATCTTTGACATAATGCACCACAAAGCTCTGAGCACTTCTGACACCACCTCAGCAGCACTCGAGAGAGAACAGCACCATCTAGTGGGAGAACAGAAACCATCCCTTCTTCCTCCCCCCCCATAGATCTGGGGTAAAGATCTGATGTGCAGCTTCAGAAAATCAGCACCAGGAATCTATTACCTTTCTGCAACACGTTATCTGGGACCCACTGTTTTATTTTCCTTCATCATTACCTGAAGCATCATACATCCACAGGAATGCAAAACATATGCAAAGACTGAGGGATACCACACTTGCTGGCTATTTTTAATCATAGCAGAGAACTGGATTTGCTACCCCAAACTGCATTTAGAGCACGATGCTGGAGAGCACATACTGTAATATTCAAAATGCACTCTGACAAACCTCTATTATCATGTGCAGCAAGGAGTGGTTTACAATGAATTAGTAATAATTGAGGAAAGCACTGTTTAACTGGGTTGAGTTGTCCATTATGATGAAATAATAAACCTGAGATTCTGCTTCTAAAAATCAAAAATTGAATAAAATTGAAGTACTAACCGCACACTTAGCTTATGCAAGAACACTCAAAGTACTCTAGCTGTGTGCTTTTTCCTTTCCTTTTTAGGGGCAAAGGGAGGCCAGAATTCCTTTTGGCTTGCTCCACAAACTCTGATAACCCAGGTTATTTCATCGCTCCCTGGTAATCCAAGATGTGCCTCAGATTCCTTAAAATTTGAAAAAAAATCCTAAAACATAATAGCCCTTTAGCCTGAAATTGTCACTTAAGAGTCAGCAGTTGATAAATGCTTCTGGTATCACTGCTTACAATAAGGAAGCATCTAGAAAATCCTTGAGAGATCAAAACAGCTGCTTATTTTTAAACAAGTACAGTTTAAATCAGTGCTACTTCCGAGTTGCACCCAGAATAAAATTTTCAAATCAAGTGTTTCAAAATACTTATTCCATTCCATTTTTAAACTGGGAAAAGCTCCTGAAAAGACTTTTAAGATCTGGTTGCTTAGTTCTCGTGTATCTTTAATACTGTAACAAGTAACAATGAATCAATGTTTTTACCAAAACTTTACAAGAACCTTAATTTGACAGTTTGAAAAATATGCCAAGCAAGCAGAATGCACACAATTATAATCCATCTGTTCCCATGTGGATGAGGAATACATTTATTTTAAACATGCCAGAAAATCATGAAGAACCATGTAACCTGATCCAGAAAAAAAGCACCTCTAACATTCCCATTTAAGTCAAACTTGAAAATGAATACTTTTAACACTACATGGAGACATGAAGAGTCATGAATACCCAGAAACTAGCTCCATCACAGATATATGGCAGGACTGGGGGACGTAGAGAGAAAGGAAAAGAACAGAAGAGAAATACTCAAGTTCTCCCATGGTTGATAAAAAGGACACTCATAAGCATGCAGTATTACCAAAAACCAAATTCAGTTTTCTTGCAAGGAACTTTCAAATTAAGATAGTTCTGAGATGAAATAACTAAAAAAAAAAAAAAAAATATGATTCCTACTTACTTTTTTAAAGTGAGTAGCTGATTGCACTTTTCTAACAGGCTGCATCAGTGCATCGCGTACAATGATGCTTATATCTGCACCAGAATAGCCCTCGGTTTTTTCTCCAAGCGTTCGATAATCTGCTTCTGTTAGGAGATTTGGAGTCGACCCAAGGTGAAGTCTGAACATTGCAGCCCTGGCATGGTCTTCAGGTAAAGGAATATAAATACGCTTCTCAAACCTGGTTTAAAAAGAAAACCCAAAATGTTCCACAGATGCTAGCTCATGCAGGTGCATGGTGGAAAGAAGCTTATGCAAATAAATATAGTTTGGTCCTAAGAGTATTAGAAAGAAGCAGTTTCAATATTATAAACCTTTTAAAAAAAAAACACACTTAAGGCCAATATTCAACAATGCGTTCTCATAAATAAATCCATAGCTAGCATAAGGTAACATCCAGAGTAGAGCAACTACTTCCTTTCCATGACAAAGATCTCTTCAGACTGAAGTTTTTCCAGTAGTTTTTGTTTTAAAAGAAAAAAATGAGGAGAAAAAGTCTTCAAGTGTTGAAGTATATTTGAGCATTTTCACACTCAAAGAACTGTCTGATAGCAAGCTGACACAGCCACTTTCTACAGTCTCCAATTAAAGAAAAGCTCATAGTTGGAAGCAAATTTGAAGTCATATTCTGAATACAGTTTTAAGTACAAAATGTTGCTAACTGCAGCTCTTCCTTTGAAACAGCTTTTGTTCTCACTATGGGGATTACCTCCCACCAACAAAGTAAGAGTGACTCCAAAGTCTAGAATACGGTTAACTTGATATACATGACAAAATAGGCAAAATTCATGAAAAATTAATTTGATTATTGCCACTGCTGCACAAGTTCCTTTAAGTCTTACGGACATGAGTTAAGAGAGCTACTCTTTCAGACTGCAGAGAATCCTAGAGCAATTTGGTTTGGAAAGGACCTTAAAGAACATCTGCTTCCAACTCCCCTGCCATGGCCAGGGACACCTTCCCTTAGATCAGGCTGCTCCAAGCCCCAGCTTGGCCTTTAACACTGCAGGGATGGGGCAGCTGTGGATTCTCTGGGCAACCTGTGCCAGTGCCTCAGCACCCTCATCATAAAGATTTCTTCCTCCAATGCAGATCTATGCTTTTTCAGTTTAAAATTGTTACCCCTTCTCCTGTCACTATAGACTTTGGGGAAAAAAAAATAAATTAAAAAAAAAAAATAAAATCAAACAACCCCCCCCAAACCTCTCCATCTTTCTTAAAAGCCCCTTTTACATATAGAAAGGCTGCTCTAATGTCTCCCTGGAGTCTTGTCTTCTCCAGGCTGAACAAAGCCCAACTCTCTCAGCCTTTCTTCACAGGAGAGGTGTTCAGCCCTCTCTGATTATCTTCATGGTGTACTATCTGTCTGTCTTCCACTGTGGACTCCAGAGCCGGAATTTCTAGAATGACTTGAAATTTTAAGCAACACATTCATCTCTAAATCTGTCTCACACAAAACTATAGTCATACAGGCTGGAAGCAACCTCTGGGGGTCACCTGGTTCAACCTCTAATCGAAGTGTGATCAGCTTCAATGAAGTATATGAATAAAGTCAGTGACAGTCACAAAAAAAAGGTAGTATTTCTTTAGCCCACAAAAATTATCATTATCCAAGCTGTGTCTTCATCACAACATAGTCGTATTTGTCACACAGCTGTAATTTTTCCACTGCTGCTCTGCAGCTCAAAGAAAGATCCAGCTAGTCAAATACAGGTATGGAAGCTCTTTATCTACAGAACAGCAGTTAAAACATGCACCGAAAGATCGCAAATTATGTCTGACCATCAGAAAACTATGGTGTTTCCGTGTAACATAAAGCTACATTTTTGTGAAAGAACTCAAGCTACACAAGTTAAACAGCTGGAAAGGAAAGCTTTACTCTTGCCCTTCTGAAGTGCATTTTTTGTAACTTGTCCCCCAAGCCCACCAGAAAACCAGCCAACAAGGAAACAGAACAGTTTTCTGCTTGCTCAAGCACAATCATCTAAACGAAGAAAAGCAAATAAACTATAGGGCCAATATAAGAGGGAACAACCTACCTCTTTAAAGGGGCGAGGGGCTATTAGTTTGGCCCAGTCCACCTCATGGAATTGAGTTGTAGAACATTAGCCATGTCTGCAAACATGAGCTGGATTACTACCTGAAGTAGTCTCAGATTGAACCCTTACAAAAGTTGCAAATTTCATACCATAAAAACATTCCATCGTACCTTCTCCTGATAGCAGAATCCAAAACCCAGGGTATGTTTGTTGCTCCCAAGACCAAGATTCCGTCATTGTCAATACCAACCCCTATATCAGGGCAGAAACCATTTTACAGGTTAGATAATAAACAGAGACTGGTTTAAAATGTCATGAAAACTTAACAGGGTGCAACGGCAGATCTTTTTCATGTTTTCATGCAAGCTACCCTTACCATACATAATTCCTCTGACCAATTCTGAAAACCAAGTAAACTTACCTTGCATCTGGACTAGAAATTCTGTTTTTATCCGTCTGGCAGCCTCACTTTCATTTTCACTTCTTGACCCGCAGAGGGAATCTATCTCATCGATGAAGATAATAGAAGGTTTGTTTTCTCTGGCAAGCTGGAACAAGTTTTTCACTAATCTTAAAAAAAGAAACAGCTTCAGTTACCTTAATGATTACATCAGTGAAAACATATAATTTGAGATTACAATACAGTCACTTCCTTTAGAGAAAGCTAAAAAAAAAAAGTAAAATATAGTATTAATATACTATACTATTAATAAACTATATAATATTCTTCCAGCTCCAAGTCTCAGCATTTTACTGAGTGAATAGCCCAGCATAATGGTTTTGCAAGAAAAAGCCCTTTTTCAGTTTACATTTGTACAAGACAGCCTGGACTATACAAAACCACCACTCCAGGCAGATTGAAAAGAACATGGCTTTCTCTTATTTAACATCGGGGGCTGGAATTAGATGATCTTAAGGTCCTTTCCAACCCTAACTATACTATGATCATAACCTTATGTTATTAACATATCTTCCCAAGTTAACAAGCAAAATAAGTAAGAACATGGTGGGAAATCCTTCATATTACCAACACTAAATGTCAGGCAGTAGTCTCAAATGAAGTTAAACAGAAAAAAATGCCAAGCTGGATTCAAGTTCTGTACTTCTTTCGCAGGAGAAGAAAAGCAGCTTAAGCTTTCCAGCTTTGTGGGAAAAACCCCAGTTCAAACACTTAATCTAACGGCCTTTCTTCCTCATCCTATCAACTTTAATGTTGCTCAGTTGTCCACACTTCAAACTATCAAAGCATGGTTTTGACAAGTATTCTTATCATCACATGAAAGTCCTGTTTTTACAACAATCCTAGACTTCTTTCCTAATTCAGTAAGTCTTCACTGGAAGCCTAGGCTTCTAGACCAGAGCCAACATGTCACTTTAGGCTTCCTGGTGGTCTTAACATAACACATAGTAACAAGCAAAGAGTTAGCATGGGAAACCAAGACATTTTCTTTCATGGCTGCTCCACTTTTCCAACCTACTTTTGCAAGTCTCTTAGATTCCTGATACTGTTTGAAATCAGAAGAAAGAAAAACTCCTCCATATGGACAAAAAGATATCACATGTTAACAGCAAAGCTGTTCGGACAGATGAGTGAGGAGATGCCAAGAGGTAGAGTACCCCAACACCCCAGACTGATGTAGTGTGCATCAGAGCCAAGCACAGGAGAATGAGCTCCACAGTGCTCCTGAAACCTTTCTGAGCTGGTTTTAAAAAACTATCTAGAGCACTGAAGACAGGTCCAGCTGCAGGAATACAAAACACAGCACATAATGGTATCTTTCCATGGCACTTCAGCATGAAACATAGAAACACCTGAAGTTTGCTTTTAAAGACATCATCCTCCACTCAAACTCAATTTCTTCATAGCAACTTATCTAGCTTTATGTTAATTTCTTCTTGCCAGGGATTTCCTGGACCTCTGGCAACTCCAACTTACTTTTCACTTTCACCTAACCACTTTGATACAAGGTCAGAGGAAGAGACTGAGAAGAAGGTAGAGTTGTTTGCTTCTGTTGCCACAGCTTTTGCTAAATAAGACTTTCCTGTCCCTGGTGGTCCAAATAGCAGAATCCCTCTCCAGGGTGTTCTTTTTCCTGGAAAAGAGAAAACATCAGCCTTCAAAATACTGCAGAAAGACTGAAACTATTTTTCTGATGAAGTCCTTTTAATTTACTAAAGAGGTTTTCCATATCTATCCATGAAACTTCTATCAGATTGATCACAATCCCTTTGTTAAGAACTCAGCTTGAGTCTCCGATACACTCGTACAACACTCTTCTCAGACCCCAGTGCTACTCCTGACTGGCCAATAGCAAAAAAATGCTGTAATTCTCACCTGTAAATAGGTGTGGAAATTTAATAGGCAAGATCACTGCTTCTTTAAGTGCTTCTTTGGCACCTTCGAGGCCAGCAACATCACTCCATTTGACATTTGGTCGCTCCATAACAATTGCTCCTGTAAGAAAAGATTGTATAAATTAGGGATGCGTATACCTTTTTATAGCTTCAATACATTCCATTTTGGGGAAAGAAAAAAGAAATTATAAAAAAATTAAGAAATCCATGCCCATGTCCATACTGAATAAAAACAAGGCACTTCAAAGTAGATATAAACACTGAATACTGTAAGTCAAATAGATGATATTTCTACAGAAATCTACGATGTTGTTTTACCACATTAAGCCATGGATAATCAGAATACTCGAGTTAGCAGAGGTCCTGCAATGGCTAAAGCTAGTCTGTAACTGAGCAGCAAATGTGCATTTAGTAGTTACAGAGGAGTACCTTCTCCGATAGGTACTCAGGTACCATCTCCTCACTAAACCACCATTGTACTTCCCAAAACATTTGAAATTTCATTTTAAACACGGGAAGCAATGTAGCTGCACTAGCCCAGGATTTGTAAGACTCTTCAGCACATGAAGTAACTTGGTGGGTATCTCCAGATATGCAGCAAACAACTGGATCATCTAATGGTAAAAAGCTTCAACAGCTAGGTCTGAAAGCATCAGAAAGGTTATATGGAGCCTGCTTAGCTGCAGAGTATCGTAGTCTAGCCACATTCTCTCAAAGTTTATCATCAAGTCCCATCTTGCTTAATCAACAAGCTCAGTTTGACTTTAGCCAACTGAACTGTAACTTAGCCTTCTCTTCAGACTTCACATTGGTTAGCCTGACATACTAAAAATTATTTTGTCTTGATTACTTTTAGATGGGAAGATGGGACAAGGCAGCAGTACTAAATACAGGAAAGTTCTGTAGCTGTTGTGGGAAGCAAAATAAAACTGAGTAATCTGCTCAGAGCTTGTATTATCCAAGTAACAGACTCTTGTGTTAAGATTCAAGGTACCAAGGATCTCACTCCTCAGGCTTTCAAGCAATCAAATGTGTAAGCAAGAAAATTGTCATTTTATAGGAGGTATCAAAAAGTGGTGGATGCAAGAAACTGTTTCTTGAAGTAAGAACTGAAGGTCAGATTCATGTGCGAAGAAACAAACCCTTTATAGTGAGACGCAGCTCATCATTTTACTGTCATTTTAAAGCATAGGAAACTGTCCCACATAACTACACACAGGATTAAGTAAATGTGCAGAGAAGCGTAAAAAGCATGGTGCAATTTCCAAATACGATACAATAGCTCCTGAAGGCTATTACAAATATTGTGTCAAATATGATACAATAGTTCCTGAAAATACACAGGCAGAGAGATCTGGTAAATGTATTTGATCTTTGTAACACTGAAAAACAGAGTGGAGAACAATGAAGTTTCTTCAGATCCATATGCACTTTCTGGCAAGGAAGCTCTGAAAAGTTCTTCACCATTAAAAAGTAATAAATACCAAATAAAGCCTTTTTTTTACTGTGTACAAAACAACTGGTAGCTGCTATACATTGAACTCAAATGCTGCATACAGTCAGTGATATAGAAACACCAAACTATTATTAACTCAACTGGGAGAACATCATCACTGCATACAAGAAAATGCTGCTCATTACTATAAATAGGCAAGAATCCATGTTCTTAACTCCTAAACTTGAGCATAAGCTTTTGTGAAAATGTTCCTGTTTATACTGTTTGTATGTCTGTTACCTTAGCCTCTAGGCAATACTCTAATGCACTTAAGAGTAAAAAATGCTGATTCAGTTTAGCCAACACTTACATGGAATTTTGCAACTTCTCCAATTGGAAAATGCTCTCCTGATAAATAGTACAATTTTAACATGAAGTACAGGGTGCAGGAGATACATTTCAACTTAGCCACTTTATGACTTCATAGCATGCAAACCCATACTTCCAGAAATATTACGCTTTTGTACGTGAAAAGTGCATACTAGTTGAGCCACTTGCAGACAGTTAGTTAATCCATAACATTTAGGTGACAAAAACATCAGAATTTGTTTGACTGAAATCCCCACTATTTGAAGAAAAGGATTGGGCTCAAAAGTGTTGGAAAGATGAAGAGAAAGTGGTAGAACGCATTGAAAAATGCCAGGCTGAGCCACGATTTAAGAGGTAAAAGTAAAGGGGTTATTTGTGCAGTACTTGGAGCCTGTTTGTCTTGTGCACAGAAAGAGGCTAAAGATCTGTCTGTCTCCTTCGAACCAATTGCAGATGTAGAGTACACTGCTTTAAAATTAGAAAATGAGACATTGAAACATCACTAGCCTTTGAGAGAGAGAAAAAAGAAAACCTTAAAACTGAAGTGGACCACCTTAAAACTCTGCTCACTACAGCACAGTGCAGGGAGAGAGAGTTGCTGGAAAAACAATATCCTTTGCCAGCTGCAGCTCAGGCAGGAATTGACGAGGTGGTGAAAGATTTAGAGGAGCGAGGTATAATTACTCACACTCATTCACCTTGTAACTCTCCGGTCTGGCCGGTTAAAGAGCCGAACAGACAATGGAGGCTCACCATCAATTACAGGCAATTAAATGCCAACACTGCACCTTTAACGGCAGCTGTACCAAACATTGCAGATTTTGTGACTCAAATCCAAGAAGCACCTCCTCTAAAGGAGGACAGTGATTGAAAGGGAGTGTGGTTTACATATGCATCATCCCACTGACAAAATAGTGAGCGGCAATATAAAGCAGTAGCATTGAAAGTAGCCACCGGCAAAAAATTAAGTGAAGCAGGAAAAGGAAGTGCACAGACAGGGGAACTGAGAGCAGTTCTGTTAGCTGCACAGGAAGGTGCTAGCTACATTTACACCGATTCTTATGCAGTTTTCAAAGGAGCCACCGAATGGATAGGCCACTGGGCAACAAATGACTGGCAAGTAAATAGGACTCCAGTCTGGCAAACCGAAAACTGGAAACAATTGCTAGAAATAGGAAAACAAAGTCCTGCATCTTTGTTGGGTAAAAGGACACGATCAGTCAACTTCTATTGCTGCCCAATTTAATCAACAAGTTGACAGCCTTACATGACTGCATAAAATTGATGTTGTGAATGATGATCATGAATGGGAATGATTACCTGAGTGGCTACATGTAAAGCGAGGTCATACAGGACGAGCCGATCTATACCGAGAAGGCATAGCCCAAGGATGGCCCATATCAACAAAATTATGTAAGCAAGTAGTGACAGCATGCTCATAATATCGCTTTCGACTTAACAAAGACCATCCTAGTAAAGCACCTCCTTTACATATTTGTGATGGAAAAACACCGTGGCACACTTGGCAAATTGATTATATAGGCCCACTGAGAGGGTAAAAAGGTGAGGCACACTCAGAGTGTAAAAAATATATCCTAGTGGGAGTAGAAGTTATTTCAGGAATCACCATGGCCACAGATGTTACAACCACTACTGGAGAAAATACAGTTCACAGTCTAAAGCAATGGTTTAGTACCCTCCCTCTCCCCGAAGAAATCCAAAGCGATAACGGGACACACTTTACAGCCACTATAGTACAAGACTGGGCCAAAGAAGAGGGGATTCGCTGGGTGTTTCATACTCCAAATTATCCCCAAGCCAATGGCATTGTTGAAAGAACAAACAGTCTAGTTAAAAAATTTGCTAAAACTCACGAATCAGGATGGCATCTGTGACTACCTAACGCCATCTATCAGTTGAAGAACAGATGGAGTGAGAACGGGTGCCCAAAAACGAAAGTTTTTTGCCCTTCTGCCAAAACTCTAGTACCAAAGGCAGACATTCAACCAGGAGAGTACCCCACTAGCTTTCATGCAGGACAACCTGTGATGGTCAAAATGCCCCAAATTGGAACTGTGGCAATGGTGTTAACCACTCCAAAAAATCTCTACGCCTGGGAGGCTAGAGACTGTTCAAGAAAAATACACTGAATCAGTACTCGGTGGATAACACCCTCATTTTAACCCACATTGTCGGTTGTATTCTCAACTGAGCATGTGTTTCTTTTTCTTTCTCTTACAGGAATTTTGAATGAATTGTACGTGGACGAGTGGATACACCTACAGAAATCTCGACTGTATACAGGCCCTATTAATATTGATTTTGGCTGTGGTGCTGTTCTTGCTAATCATGGTAATCTGGAAACATGATTGGTAGGAATAATATTATAGCTATTCAACAGGTTGGGATTGTAATATTATTCTACATTTTACCCTCGGTTCATGACCAGAAGAACACAGAATGGCCATGGTCCCAAGCTTTCATCCATTATACAGGCAGCATGGGACAATACCCCAGCAGCAACCCTCCAAATTTAGCCACTGTAGTGATGCATGACACTGAAATGTACCACTCACACAAATGGGAAAGAGACAGAAATGAATGGATTCATGTTCTGACAGGAACAGTTGAGGAAAACATCAAAATAGGATGTAGGAAAATCAATGGGTTAACACATGAAAAGGCTTCTCAAATTATGATCTCTGGCAATCTACCAAAAGTAGACTGGCCAACATTCAATCCAAGCATCACAGCTAAACTGTGTCCCACTGAAGAATGGAGCTGTGCTAACCATAACTCCACTGTAATTTGTTGTTGCAAATGGCATGATAGCAACAGCACATTAGATCCCAGTACAGTAAACATTAAAATCACCAAATTTTGTATCAATGAACAAGGAGACTGTTGACACAGCTTTACCTTAACTAATCCCATTTATGTGATATGCCTTTGGCATCAAAAGCAACCTGTCCTGCTGGGTCTAACATTTAAATTCAAAATGAAAGTTGTAGCCAACCCCTTAATGACGTTTATTGCCATAATCACATATCATGGTACACATACCCCAATCACCCTGAATAATGAAAATGGAACTGTACCCTCTTTCACTGTGGTGCGTGGTGATGACGTTACTATACAATGTAGATTGATTAGCAAATCCTTCATTCAACCTGTAGCTAGTTATGGAATAGGGCCCCAAGGTCCTATCATACTACGTGAAAGCCAAAAAAACAGATTGTTGGTTAAATTTGACCTCTGTACAAAATTCTAACAGTATCATGTGTAGCGAAACCTACTTAAAACATTAGAAAGATGTTGTTCAGCTTGTGATACTGGGGAAAGGAGGGGAGCTCGCACAGCTCCTGTGTTTGAGCATGGGATGAGGCTGAGGCAGGCAGACAAGTGGGTTGACAGATGGGACTGAGGGTTTTTTTGGATAAATGCGGACAGAAGTAAAGGAGGAAGCATGGAGAGCATATAGGAATCAGGAACAGGTAGAAAAGAAAAGCTGAGTCATGCTATAGCCACGGCTATGGTGGTTGCTTTGAAACTGGTGGAGGAGGAATGTTGGGCGGAGGTGCGGGAGAATGGGCTTTTCTTCTGTAGAACCGGATCGGTGTGTGTGCTATGGGAAGTCTGGACATCGGAAGTGAGACTGCCCTGGGGGGGGAGTGCCATGGGGTGGCTCTGGTGACCAAATTGGAACTAGACAGATGGGAACCTGGGGAATCTACCCTAGCAGATCCCCTGGTTAAATTAAAGCTAGGGACTAGAGGAAATAAAGTGGAATTTTTAGTGGATATAGGAGCAACTTATTCAGTGTTAAATCAGAGGGAAAAGAATTTGTTACAGTTGTGGGAGCTACGGGCCACCAAGAAAAAAGAAAAAAAAAAAAAAGAAAAAGGGAAGCATTCTTTCTGAAACTCTTAAAATACAAACTGGGAAAACAAATAGAAATGCATAAATTTTTATGCATGCCAAATTCTTCAAAATATTTATTAGGGGGAGAAGCAGCATTTAAAGAAGGCAAAATGGAATTAAGAGTTAAAAACAATCAATTAATTGCAGTTTTGAATTTATCTTTAATTCAACAGAAGAGCAAACAGGAGGACCTCCTTGAAATAGAAGAAATCCTTAATCTGGTATATCTGAGAGTATGGGCCTGAAAAAATGGAAATAAAGGGCAAACAATTGATGTCGATTCATGCATTGTGCGAGAACAACAAGGACTCATTTGTGAAGGCAACAGCATCCAGGCCCAAGACATCTGTCTTGACACTGAACAAAATGTTTGTCATTTTGAAATTCATCCTAACAAAAACACTGAAACAATACTCATATATACTGGTAAAGGTTGCGTATCCTTTAGAACCTTTTGTGATTCCATATCTTATTGACAGTATTGTTGAAAATACGAAAAACTATTTAAACCTTTGTGTGTGTAATTTTGTTAAGATTATAGGATGTGATTTTACTTATTTAGCACCAGTCATATCTTCTCAACTGCTGCAATCAAATTTCACTCTGATTCAAGAACTACCACCTGTATCTATTGGAATAAACTCTACCCTAATGAAGACACTACTACAACATCAGGATTTGAAGGAACGGTTAAAACAGGCTCAGGACAATGGAAAAAAGACTCTAATCACCATACATCATGACACTGATGAAATACACCAAGTCTTAGAACGAGTATAAAGGGATCTGGAACACCAGTGGTGGAATACCCTCTTTGGATGGTCACCCACTGCCACAGGAGTTCTCAACAAAGTGCTTCACCCTGTTATTATTCTTTTAGTCTTAACTACAATATGCTTTGCTTTGTTAGTGGTATTGTATGTAAAAATTTGAAAATAATGAAAAGCTTAACCTATCTGAAATTTATATCAAATGCGCAAAACACAGTTGACGTCCCACATGAAATGGATATTCCCAACTTGGCACTGTGGAGCTTGAGTGACTATAGTCACTGGGTGGATTATGTGGGAAAATAACTGAGACTGGGGAAAAGAAGAAATATGGCTTTGCAAAGTTCAGCTCAGAGGCTGTAATATTAGAGCAGCTTTGACAGTTGCTGCTCCCAGGAACAGAGTATGCTTGGAACAGACAAGGTCTGTAAAAACGTGGCATAATATCCTTGAAATGGGGAGTAGAGTGGTATGGAGATACCACGGCTCATCCCTGTTATCAGGAATAAAGAATATAACCGCATAGTTATCAAGAAAGATGAATCACAACTGCTGCCTCAATGGCGATGATGAAATTGTGTTCTGAAGCTGAACTTTGCTCATTATAATGTCACAAAAGATATCCACCTCCGGGCTGCGACCACCCCCCCACTGAGCTTACGTACGACTAAAGCAACTCAAGCTCCAACTAAAGATAAAGAAATAGTATAAATTGGAGAATGAGAAGGGGGATGTTGGGAAGAAGCCCTCCATCGAAATGTCTGGGATCAGTCGACAGGCTGGATCTCTCTTCTCCCCACCATAGGGATGCCTATTGGGTAAGAGCTCTCTGTTATGCGCATTTACTTACTAACATCTTGCTCGCCATTTAGTGTTATCACTGATCAGTTTTGATTATAAATTATTGTAAACCAAATCTATTTTTGCAGTCAGTCCCTATCACCAGCTATCTCAAATCTGTATCCTGTCACAAGTATGTGTAATAAATTTCGTATATATACAAGTCTGCAGAAACTTCATAGTTGATATAAGGGATTTGGCCTAATGTGCTGCTCATGGGGTTCCCGAATAGCTTAAGCGAACACCCTCCGACTTAACGAGCTGCCCAAGGGAGGGTAGGCAGGTCAGATACAAGGGTTTCGTCTTCCTTGGGAAGTGGGTAGACTGGTCTCCCTGACCTCTATCAGAATGGTGCTGCTTGTGGGGTCCCTGAATAGGTTGGGTGAACACCCTCTGACTTGGCAGGCTGCCCAGGGAGGGCAGGCAGGTTGCATACAAGGGTCTCGTCTTTCTTGGGAAACGGGTAGACTACCTGGTATCATAATGTGACAAGGATACTTCAAAATTACCTTGAAGTTGATTCTGTAGCTTCTTTTTTTCAAGATCCTTTGACTCCCCTTCCCCATCACTGTCATTCCTGATTTGAAACAAGAAAAAATGTTGAAATACAATAAAAGAGACTGCTGCCTTTGGATAAAAATCAGAATGCAAATAGCAGGAAAACCACCAGGCTAAGGAATGAAAGAAACCTTGAGAAGCCTTCAGATCTCTACAAGTTTACATCATTGTACTACCGGTTTTCTACACCACGTTCCAACTAATTCACCCTCCTCCCCATTTCAACTTCCTCTTACCAGTCTGAGCCCTCTTAATATACCTCTACATGCTTTGAGCCAGCTGTTAGAAAACAAAAGCCCTCGTAGAAAGCAATATGAGAGTGCTAAAATGGTTTAATTTTAGACATTGGCTCTTGTCCCCTATCTGGAATTGCAACAGGACTTGGTCAATTCCACCTAGTACTATTACACCATTGCCTTTTCAGAGCAAAGGAAACTGAAAGTTAAAGAAGGATAAAAGGAGACTAGTGAACAACTGGAGAGGAAGTCATGAAATACATGTAGCTTCTGTGATGTTATCAGCTCCTTCGATTATAAACCAGCAGAACACAGTATAGCTCAAGAAATAAAACTGATGGGACAAGTAGACAATGAAGGAGACTGAAAATCAAGTGAAGTTTCAAAGAGACAACTTAGTAACTGTAGCTGTTCAGCATCGCTAAAAAGGGCAATTCGCTAGAAGGAATCATCCTGAACCCTTTCTCTCTCCTATCCCCTTAAAGGCAGTAGCAAATGAAAAAGAGGCTCTGCTTGCTCAGGTGGCTCTGTTTGTTCAGCTCTGATACGCAAAACAAAAACCAAATCTAATACAAGGAAAGCAGCAGAGAGCCTGGGCAGCAGCAAGGCATTAGCGTGATTCAGCCCATCTCACGGAACTTAACCCTACATAGAGCTTTGCACCTGTTATCAACTGTGAGACACATCAAACTCAGGCCTCAGTAATCATGAGTCTGAATTTATATTCTAGCAAGTATTTAAATGTAGAAAAAATTTAAGAGACATCAGACTCTTTGCCTTTAAATCTAATAATTGTGTGTTAGTCTGAAACAGCTTTCATTCTTCACTGAATTTCCTATGCAAATGATCACACACTAGTAACCAAGCACAGAAATTCCTGTGATGTTAATTCAGGTTATTTTTTTTCTATTAGCCTGCTGTATTTCAGCATTAGTAGTCATCCAAAGCATTTCAAAAATACTAATTAAAATTATCTTTGAAGAGTTGAATTTAGCATAAGCTGAGTTCAAGAAGTATTTTGCTTTACCTTCTGCAAAAACATACCCTTTTCCATCAGTAGGACCAGACTCTTTAACTGGTTTTGGTGCAGCTTTTTCTCTCTTTTTCAGATATTCTTTCAGCTGTTCTGCTCTGTCCAAGTATTCTCTACATTTCACTCTAATGGTTTGTTTTGCTTTGTCACCCTGTGCTTCATCTAAGAGTTTAAAGAGAAACAATGCCTTGTTAATAGCAAAACACATGTTTATCAATCAGAAAACAAGACTGAATCTCTGCTGGTTTTATGTCTTATCAACATACCTCTCTCAGGGCTCACCACATAACTGAACACCACAACTACTTATTTTGCCACTATACCATAGAAAGAAATGACAGGAAGTCATCACCTACCAGAAAATAAATATACACCTGAGCATTGCTTTGGCTTAAAATTTGACTGTAAAGGATTAAAGATAATGGCATTGGAAGCTTTACTGTCAACCTTTAAAGCTATACATTGCCTTAACTCATTTCTTAAAATACCTCATTAAGAAGCTGCTTGTACTAAGCAAATTTTTATTTAGAATTATACTTTATTTTTCCATAGCTTACTAATTTTAAAAGATGTTTATGTCAAAGAAAAAAATTACATAAAACATCTGAAGAAGGAGTTAAGTTCAACAGCCATACTTCTCTCTGAGTCATTATTACAAGATTTCAAATCAGCAATCAAAATTTAACATGTTAGGTTTGTGTTAAGTTTCAAAAAATACATCAGTATTGTCAAAAGCACAGCAAGTGACATTCCGATAAAAGTCTGTAAGATATAAATGGATAGGAACTGATAAACACAAATTACCTAAGTGATTACAAAGAAAATAGTGGTGGGTTTTTATTTTCCAAATCATGGAGATCTGGAAGTGCACTTACGTCAAGAGAGTTACGCTAGCCAACTTAGATTAGGGCTGTACCTGCATTAAGAAAGCTTATTCCTTGCATACAAATACTAGACATGACACAAAAGATACAGAGAACCATGAAAAGGCATAAAATAATGAGAATATGGAAACTGAAGAAAAAATACAACATACAAATCCATCTCATACATTTTGCTGACCAAGATGAACAGCAGACTATAACATTAAGAAAAATGCCAGCAGAGAGGCTGTAGAAAAGCAACCAGCATGAACTAGGGAACAAAAAACCACTCTGTAGATACAAAGACTTCTTGTGTAACACTTGGGTTTTCAGCACAACAGAAAATCAGGGATCCCTGTACTTACTACATTTCCCTGTGCAGTGGCCACCAGCCTGACACACTGCTACAAAAGCCCAGAGGAGACACAGCAACCCCCTGCCTCTCTGTCTAAACCGAAACACAAGTAAAAATAATCCGATTTCTTACAAGAATGGAGCAAGCACACAACATGGTAAAAGCAAAAGCTGCAAAGTATATGACCTCAGTCAACCTACAATTACCAACTGACGATGACAGTAAAAATTTAAGTAATTATGTCAACATACGAGATTACCCTGTACAATGAGAGTCCTAAACTTTACTTAATCATCTAATACATTACACTTACATTTAATAACATGGAGAAAATACTGCACAGCATGTTGGTACAAGAGGAGGGCTTCCTCATAGTTTCCTGCTTTATCTTCTTGCGCTGCCTTGCTAGCAAGGTCTATTGCTTTCTGTAATACAAGCAAACAATTAAGTGCTACATGAGAGCACACTGCATGACCAAAGAGACATTTTAAGCTGTTGCTCTGACTGTTTTTTGACAGCCAGCTTTTCTGCTTTTCAACATTTACCCCAAAAAAACTTGAAGGCAAGTGACTGCAAGTCTTACATGTGCTTTGTACGTGACACAATGTTTCTATCAATTTATAACACTGATTGACAAACTGCTGAAATTTACTAGCACACAAAAAAGCCTAAGTGAGAAGAACTGTGTATTAAGTTGGAACTACTACTGGTTTGTCTATCCATTTTACCTTTCCAATCTCTTGCATTTATTCTGGAAAGATTTGGAAATCCATTCTAAGGGGTTTTTTTATTCACAGACACAGACACTTTGAACTATGACTGACAACATCAGCAAACTCTGTCAACAGAGTCAATACAGGAAGTACATGTTTACAGTGCACTATCACACTTCCAGTCCTATACTGGGAGACATCTTCAAATACATTTGTCTGGCTTCTCTAGAAGGACTTAGGTTCTTGATATCCAAATGAGAAATACTAATTAACACTGCAGTGGGAGGGGAGAAAAAAAAAACCCACCAGACAGAGGACATGCCCAAATCACAAGCATCAAGAAAAGTTCTAGAAGTTATGAATGGATTTTTAATTTATTTGTTGGGCTAGTTTCAAATAAAACTGTGATCTAATCCATCCAGTGTATTGCATACACTGACCTGTGGATTTGTTTGTATCACTGTTACTCTTTTGCTCTTAAGTGCTTATTACCTTTTATTACACTTTCCTCCTTGGAATGCCTATATCACTTCAGGACAATTAAAACTGTCAGTGTGAACGACTAGTTCACATAAATTTAAAACAGGGAGTCATTTAGCCAAAGTTAACCAACACAAACTAAGTTTTCTGTAGCCCCACAAGTATTTTTCCATATCAGGTCGATTTATTTTCCTAAGCATTGTTAGCATGCTCAGTGTTATGGCAATGTCCGGGAGCAAAGCGAAGAGCCTCAACTACAGCAAAGAGTATTCATTAGACATTCCAGTACAGATACTCTTGCAGCTATCCGGGCACTCGGACATGTTTCAGGCAAAACAAAGCTAGTAAACAGTGGCCATGAAAAAAGAAATAGTAAAATCTCTCATTCTATTCTTCCATGTTGTGTCTTGGAAGCAAAGATCATCTCAACAGATCTACCTGAAATCATAGAGCAAGTTATTTAAAAACAATGATCCAGTAAAGCAGACTATACAGCGCTGTTGTGGCAAGTGCTAGAACACTATAAGCACATGTTTCTTTGGAACAGAACTTCAGTCTTCCCTTTTTAGGGAAACCATGAGCTGATAAGCAGCTTACCACATACAAGTGGGCAATCCACTCCTTGCTGCTCACGCTGTGCTGGCTCTGTCTGGCCCCTCTACACACCATTCAAATCAGCAAAAGAGCAAAATTTATTCCAAAAACAGAAGATACTTTCTTAAATTTCTTAAGTACCTTTGACTACCACAGAACAGCCCAACAGTTCCTGGCTACAGTACAACAAAGTGATGCACGTGACATGAAATCCAAAGAATAAAATGGCAAAGATCACCTGCTAAAATGGAAGTGTGAGAAAACAGAGCATGTTGCAGCCCTATGAAACAGAAAAAATGTCTACATGATCTAAGGGCTGGTTTTGGCATACTCTGCTTTTGTAAATACCAAAGACTATTCCTTGGGTTTTAGATTCTCAGTTCTAGTACTTGATTACATCAGCTGGCATCTTAGCCTGCTACTGGGAAGCTCAACACTGCTATCAAACAGGAAATAGTTTATTAGAAAGTTGTATGAACCACAGCATAGATGTCCAGCTTTAACCATCCATGAGACACAAACTCTATTTATCAGGCTGTGATACAACAGCTTGATGAACATCATCCTCAGAAAGAACATGATCTCAAACAGCTTTCATCCTCCTTCTGTTTATTCTAGACCCTGCAGTACCTCCCCTAGCTTTGCCTGTGTAAGCATTACTTGGCCATAATGAGCTTAAGGAAATGATCATGGTCCAAAACAGCTGAAGAGACAATGACTATTTCTAACACAGGTCATTTCTGTCTTACCAAACAGCCACAGAACAAATTATACAGCCCCAACCGAGGGCTGGCACAAACAGTAAACAGAGCAGGCAAAAAACTTCCTACAGTCGGTAGCCATAGAAGGAGGCTAAGCCAAACTATGCAACTTGCCCACAAAAGGCAACCGCGTTTCCCAGGTGGACACCAGGCCCCGCCGCTCCAGCGGGGCCTAGCGCCTGCTGTCAGCGGAAGACGGTACTGACCAGAGAACTGATCCGCAGCCTCTCCTAGTTGCGAGGCCCAAGCCAAGTCCCCCCGACACCTCCCGCGGCTGCCGGCCCCGGCCCCCCCAGCGGAGACGTCTGCGCTCCTTATCTCCCCACCCCGCCAGCAGGCCCGGCGCAGAGCCATCCACAGTCGCCCCAGGCCCGCCGCCCGTACTGGATCCGCCCCAGGCAGGAGCGTCGCTCTACCTGCAGGTTGGAGCCCGCCATAGCACAGCGGTGGGAGATCACTGGAGAACAGAGCGCAGGCCCGCGGCAGCTGGTGGGGAAGCTCCCCTCCTCCCACAGCACCGAAACCGCGGCCTCCTCCACCAGACACTTCCGCACCCCCACCCCCACCGACTGATCCGCTTCCGCTTCCGGACACCGCCCCGCGCACCTCCTCTGGCGTCATGATATACGCCGCAGCGAGCGTCCGCGCGGCTCTGCCCCGCCGCGGAGAGCGTTGCGTGCATGCGTGGCTGTTTCGCGGTGGTGTGAGGCTGTATTGGTGTTTGCGTTGTTTCCGCAGAGGGCTGGAGGGCTGTTGCTGGTGTGGGAAAGAGTTAATTCCGCTTTGTTTAGGGAAGTTTCTGGCCCCTCTGCCTTGCCTGTCCCGCTGTTTGGTGCCCTCAGTGGTGCTGACTTTCGCACAGCCCAAGTTCTGAATGCTTTTAGTGGCAGAAGCGGCTCTCATGGGCACGGTGATGAGAATCGGATGTTGCTCGCCCGTGTGTTAGTAATAACACTCAGGTAAGGTGCGATGCCCACAGAGTATGAAGGAGGAAGTGACACAGAACGTACAGTAAATGATAAACAAGTTTTGTGAAGCTCCCTTTCTGTGTGGATGTATGAGCCTCTCCTAAAGGAGTGCTATATGCTTCCCTGTGCTGCTGTCACTCCATTAGGGCAAAAAAGGAATATCTGGGAAACTTCACCAGATTAATAAACCTCATTCTTCCCACTACCTCCAAGTGACTACAATGCAAGTTTGACTTAGCATCATAGAATCACGGCATCAGCTAGGTTGGAAAAAACCTTTAAGATCATCAAGTCCAAGTGCTACCTCAGGACTGCCAAGACCACCACTCACCAGGGGCCTCATCTACATGTTTTTTGAACACTTCCAGAAATAGTGATCCCAAAAGTTCCCTGGGCAGCCGGTTCCCATGTCTGATCACCCTTTCGGTGGAGAATTTTTTCTTAATATCCAATCTAAACTTCCCTGGTGCAGCTTGAGGCCATTACCTTGTGTCCTGTCTCTTGTTACTTGGGAAAAGAGAGCAAACATCTCCTCACTCCATCCTCCTTTCAGGTGCTTGCAGAGAGCTAGAGTTAGAGGTAGTTGTAAATTAGAGATTTACCTGTAGAGGTAGTTATAGGTTAATAAGTACACTTATTAATTTCAGTGTCACTTCTTGATTTTGTTTTCTAATATGATAGTTCAAGGAACCTTTTTGATACTGTTGATAGGCTGCGAGTTCTGGGCAGAGTATAAAAGGCACCCCCACAGTTACCCCCATACCTGGGAAGGTTATGGAAATCTTTTCCTCAAGTCATCTGGTTGGCAGATTATTTTGGTAAGTGACCTGATATACCCACATAGTGGTGGATGCTTTGGTTGATATTTAGGCACAGTTGGAAACAGCTGTTTTTCTTGGCTCGATTGCAAATGTGAGAAGATGTGATTTACCAAAGATCAAGTCACGTAATTGGGCTTTGGGAAGTGAGATGGTGAAGAGAGATGGTTCAGAAAGTATGGTTTATTGCACTTGTCACAAAAGACAATTGAAATTGGCCAGTGGGAGAGCTGATGATGTCTAAAGGAAACTTACAGCTGCATTGGCAGCAGGATTCAAGCAGAGCATCCATGGTCTGAAGTGCTCAAGAAGCTCTGTGGCTTGAATCACGTGTAACTGCTTCTTTCTTATTATTACATCTTCAAAGCGTGAGGCAAACCCATCCTTTTTACACTTTTACTGTTGATTGTGCCATCTTGAAGCCTTTGATCTACTTTTAACCTCCTTTTTTAAAAAAACCACACTACTTCCTTGGGGATTCAGTTTCCCTTCTGTCTTTACCTTCTGATTCCAATTTGTGTTAACGGCATATGCTCAGATACGTTCCTGTCACTAATATTCATGGCTATGTCATCTGTACCTATGATTTTCAAATCTGTAATGTTGTATTTAGCTTTTAGATACAAAGATCTGAAACAGTAAGTATGTCAAAAGCGTGTAAGTAGTAAATGCCACCCCAATAGCACTGAACTGGCTTCTGAAACTCCACAAAAAAACAACTGTTTTCTGCGAATGTGAATGAAATTTAAAAGAAAACAAATCAAAAAGAGAAGGCGCCTATGTATCCAGATTACAGGCTAAATCTTGCACTCCTTGCTTAATCTTACTCATACAGTATTCCTGCTATAATTGCACTTTGCAGCTAGTTATGCCTGAGGAAAGACTGGCTGAATGCTGAGTAATGATGTCAAAATTAATTCCTGAGAAGCTAGTGAAGTGTCACATAAAGGGTATTGCTTCAATTTTAGAAACAAGTACAGTCACATTATATAATACTTCCCAGTACAGAAGTTCCTGTGTTACCATATTCTTAGAATCCATATCACAATGATTGTGCACAACAAAGCATAATGAAAATAAAATGTTTTAAAAATGTTAATATAAGTACCTATTGGCCTCAACTAAGTCCATCTCCTGATTCCCTGGGGTGCTGTTACTCACATTGCTGTGACTTTAGGTGGGTGGCGCAGGCACGCGTGATCTTCCGTGTTAAGGCTGAGTAAGCTACTGTGGAGAATACTTCCTGCTGCCTTCTCATCGTATGGAAGGAAGGGGTCCACACTACATGCTGCGTGCACACCCTGGGCCAAGGATAGATGGGTATAAAACAAGTCATGTCTACAGCACAGCCAGGCCTCATAGCTGTGATTTTCCTCCATTATGGTAACTGAGAGGTAGCTAGAGATGACTAATATTAGTATCAGAGTGAGACTTCAGTATTAACTGGATGACATGAGAGCTGTGTAGTTATGAGAAATCACTGTCTCAGAGAACTTAACTGAAAATAGGCAAGGCAGAGAGGAAAGGTAAGAAAATATAACCTCTGTTTTTCTGTATTTTTCTACCTGGTGAAACTATGCAGAAAGATCACTGTGACCTAGGTAACAAAGGCTGTCAGTAACAAAGCTAGCAAGTAAAATTCAGGTTGTCCAAAACCCATTACGTTACCTTGATCTAGTTTGGTGTAAACACAGTGAGCTCATGCACCTGAGATTGGACCTCCAATGGATGTGTTGTGAAGCTGTTCTGAGCGCAGACTATCAGTCTGGCTGTGTGGCCTGCACAGTCTGAAGCCTTCCCCTCTGCACCGGGAAACATGGGGGGCTAAAAAGCAGGAGCACTGCTGTTCTAAGAGATCCAGGCCACCAGCTGTCATTGGGAATGTGTCTGCCTCTAACATAGTGCCTTTGGGAGTACTGCTGCTACGATGTTCCTGGGTGGATGGCTGCCATCCATAACCACTTTTAATAGCACTGAAACCAGACCAGCATGGTCGAAGAGAGCTGTATCCTAAGAGCCCTTATTTTTAATGCACTCAGGACTTGGGGCTAAGAGAGGGTGTTGTATAGCTATGGTGCCCAGGAGGAAAAGAGTTAAAGCTGTACTCAGGGCCAGAAAGACTGAAGCCAAAATAAAGCCATGTTACATCTATAGCACTCAAGGCAAGGATGAGCTTTGGTGCAGATCTTGACGGACTGTTTTTTTGTGGAGTAAGTGGTCTTCAGAATCTGTATCTCATCCCATGGCTTGATTATTTTTCTTAGCTTTGCCTGTGTTATCTTTAAGGGTAATATTTTCCCTATACAGCATAAGTCTGGCGATTTCTGGTGAGGCTTTCCTCGTCATGAACTCACCACGCAGGAACTGTGTGGCGTTCTGTAAGCAGGCCAAGGACAAACATTTTATCTAGATCTTCTCTGCATAGTGTTTTGTATGTTAGGTCTTGCTAACTCATTGAGATTAAATTAATTAAATGGAGTAAAATCTCTTCAGTGATGACTTCATGCACTGTTGAGCAGATATGGCTTCAGGGCTGTATTGTTTGACTTATGTTCATTTAAGATACCCAGTTTTGCCAGCTGGAGCTGCCAACTCGTAGCCACCCATATATGATTTTGTGCTATGCATTGCTGAGTTTGGTGTAGCTGCATTTTTCTTTGAAATGTTTCCACAGTCACAGCCTTTAGCAGGCTTACAGTCCGACTCACTTCAGAGATTTTATTGTTAAAAACATTGAAAGATGTCCCACAGCCAATGCTTCTTTGAGCTTAGAGAGCTTCAGGTTTGGATTGTGCACTTTGGATTACTTCACGTTGCCTTCACTTAATACTTTGATGACCTGTAAAATCTCTGGAACAGCTCCTAAGGATAGTGTAGACACTCTCATCATTTGGGGTCTTTTTTTAATCACTGCCATATTTTTTAAAAATTTGTGCTATAATCCAGAGAGAAATCATTGGTCTCATTAAGTCGGTAGATCAGGTTCTACAGCTCATGTTATGCAAAGGTTCAAGACAGCTGCTTGTCACAGCTTGTGTCTCACTGTCTTAAAAAGACACAAATCTGTGAGTTGACCCAATTTTTCTTTTTCGGAATTTTCTCTCCTGTGCAATAGAAAGCCTGTAGTGTTTTCTGTTGCCAGGCTTCCAGGAATCTAAATTGTTAGGCAGTGAGAAGCAGAAAAGCAGTTCTGCTCAAGTAGGTACTTTTGAAAGTATTGCCAAACTCCTCTACACAGATGATGGAGGAATAACTTTTGCAGTTCCAATATGAAGCAGAGTAACTGAATTTAGATATTGTAAAGCAAAGAGTCACACTGCATGAATACATTTTAAAACTGATGTGCTACTTCTGATGCTTCCAGCAGACTTCATTCTCATGCTAAATTCAAAGTGTTTTTTTCCTGTGTGACTGTAGAGAGCAGTGTTTGCAGCATTACTGAATGACTTGTAGTCTGGATGAATGAGGAAATAAAGGATATGAGACCTGTTCTGGGAATAGACTATACTGCAGCTCCTTCAAATAGTTTTTCTTCTGAATGGTAGTTTGTCTTGTAATTTTCTTCAAAATAGTGTTTTAAGAAGTAAGGGTCTAAACATCCCCTCTGCTTCAGAACTGAAGTCTCACAGTTCTGTAATTCACAGGAGGGTAGGAAGAACTTGGGCCATCCAAGGTGTCTTCCAACCAGTATGTTCCCCCTTTCCACAGTATGGGAGATGCAATGTGGTGTGCTAGGGGATGAGCATCACAGTGATGACACTTGCTGTTGCATCTCTCACTTACGCAGGCTCAGGGAAGCACAAGAAGTCCCACAACCACCAAAGGCCAGGAGCTGTACTAGGAGCAGCAGGCTGTGTAGCTACTGCAGTCTAGTCTGCACTACATTTCTGGGCTAGCATTTCCCTCCTGGATCCCTCTAAATTTTAATCCCTCTTTTAATTCCTTAGACTTTTAATTAGGTCTTGTATGGAAAGGAGCAGAAACAGGATAGAGAAGTCATTTAACTTTCTCTTCATCCAAGCCACTCTTAGCAGAATAATTTTCATCTTAAGCAGGAAGTTCTTTGAACCAGGCTATTACTCTGTCATGAGCTGTCTGTAATCCTTCCACATGCACAACACCTTCTCCACACCTTTCAATATGATTCCTGCTAACAAGTCTTTTGCCCTATTTTACTTAAAATCCACTGAAGTCAATAGCCACCTTCACAGTGGGCTTTAAATCCTGACCTTAGATAGACAGATGGATAGGTATTTGCATTATCACAAATTTCTGTAGACCTAATTACATCTTTACATCCTACTCCTATTATATAAATGTTAATGTTGTTGTGCTAATAAGTTTATTAGCTTGCTGGGATATACATGCAGTATCCTCTGAAATTTCCCCACGAAGCTTAATGGGAGCATTAGATCTCAGAATGACTGAAGAAGGCTACTTCTCTCTAGGTTACCTGTCGCCTGGGTAAATGTAACTAGGAAAGTAAAAAGGAAGCATTGTATTATCAACTCCTAACACTTTATTTTATAAAATACAGAATAATTTTTTATGATTTATAACTTTTTTATATTTTTTCTATTACAGGCTAATATAATATTCTTTTCTGTGTGTTTTGTGATACCAGTCCTGTGTTGCTGGTAGTAGTCCTGCTACTGCTCAGCATGGGAATAGCTCCTTTGCTATCATGGGCACTAATCAGTTTACCTTAGCTGGGGTTTTAGGCTCTTATTTCTAAATTTTACATCTGGAAGTCAAGATGGTTTGCAGCTATAACTTCTATGGTTTCCTGATCATACAGAAAACATGCAGGGTGTGTTCCTTCTAGTAGTGCATAAGAATGCACACAACTTGGTTGCCTTTAATAGATCTGCCAAATACCAACAGGAGAAACAAGAATTAACATGTTCACACCTCATCTTAGCTGCATTCAGGTATAAACAAAGTCATTTACTCCATCCTCCACTGAAAACAGACAACAGGAGAGAATTCAGCCTGTGAAGGCTGAATTTCTGTTTCCATTTCCAGTGAAATCTTTAGCAAATATTAATTCTAAGCCTTTATTTTCCTGCAGTGCACATATATTCATGCTATGAAACTGCACTGAGCAACTCTGGGAAAGTGTGTGCCTTGGCTTGCATTACTCTCACAGTCACACAGCTACTGGGATTACAGAAGAGAGTGACTCATCTACTGATCACAGTAGGTAAAAGAAAGGGTGGTGGAGGTGTGGGGTATCCCTAGGTCTCATACCCACTTAAGGGAGTAATACAAACACAGAGCTGGAAGGAAAGCTGTCAGGTGTCCAGGTCTACTACAACAAGCAGTGAAGGTCATGTCTCCCCTTCCAGAAACTGCTGAAGCTCTGAGTTAAAACTAGTTTGGTGTCTGAGGGAGAGGGCTGCTTGGTCCCTTTACTCCTCTTGGGAAAGGTATGTCTGCTAATTTAGCTTATACCAATATGATCTCCTCTCTCATTAGAGTTCCTACCTTGATCTAGTCACAGAGGCAGTCCTATCCCAATACAGATTTTATTTTGTTAGGTGAAGGATGACAATTTTAAAATTGCTCCAATGCTCAGTTAGGAATTTACTGATGGATTATTATGCTGACAGTAATCTAGTAGTTGAGGTCCTCCACAGATCTATACTTGAGCACAACAAACTGTGGACATGTAGAGAAATCATCCTCAGTAACAGTACTCCTGTGGTACGGTGGTTTCAATCAGGTGAATCCATTCACCTAAACAATCCATCTTTCCTATGAAGACCAGCTGAGAGAGTTGTGGCTGTTCAGCCTGGAAAAGAGAAGGGTCATGGGAGACCTTATAGCAGCCTTCCAGTACCTGAAGGGAACCTACAAGAAATTTGGAGGGAGACCTTTTACAAGGGCATGTAGAGATAGGACAAGGGGTAGGACGAACTTTAAACTGGAAGGTGGTAGATTTAGATTAGATATTAGAAAGAAGTTCTTTACTGTGAGGGTGGTGAGGTTCTGGCACAGATTAGCTGGAGAAGATGTGGCTGCCCTACCCATGGGACTATTCAAGGCCAGGTTGGACAGGGCTTGGAGCAGCCTGGTGTAGTGGAAGGTGTCCCTGCCCATGGCAGGGGGTTTGGAACTGGATGAGCTTTAATGTCCTTCCAACCTAAACTATTCTATGATTCTGTGAATACTAGGAAGTGGCACTTCAAGGATTTGAAAATATCACTAAATGGAAAAAAAAAAAGAGAAGACTGAGGAAACATCACAAATGTGAGAATGTTTGCATTTTTTCTGGAGCAGATGTTAAGGCAGGTGATGTTGACTCATAGTTCCACCCTGGCAAAGGCAGATGGTGCAGTAACTGCCGACATTGGTGACAAGGGAAAAAGAGTATTATCTGTGTCCCCATGAGATGGCATCCTGAACCAGCAGTGCACACAGGGATGGGTTCGAAATTTTATCGTCCTGGACAGAGCGGATCACAGGTGTTTTAGTGAGAAGTGATCAATCCAAAGCATTGTCTCTCTCTGCTTTTGTTTCACAGAAGTTGATCTTAGTCTTTGTAGTGGGAAAAAGATGAAGTTTCAGAATAATGTGCCATGGTTGTCTCTTTTACATATATGCATTTCCCCTTATACTTTGATTTCCTAGTCACATTAGGAGGCTCTTTCACAGGCTCTTCCAAGTAGTCAGTCAAATCTATCTCTTTGTTAAGCTGATTTATTTGTATTACGCCAAGCATTATGCCTGGTGCTAAGTGTTGGGAGCAATGCCTTTAGGAAAAATAGTCAGATTCTCAACAGCCTGATTCCAGAACATGGGATCATTCATTTCTCATTCACCAGATTAAAGGCTTTGTTCTCACTGAAAGCTGTCATGTATTTGGTTGCCTGTTTCAGTTTTTTCCCAATGAGATGTACATCCTGGTCCAGAACAGCCTCACTAAAAAAACCCAAAAGCAAATAAGTGGGTATGAGAAATAATTAATTTCCAGTCTGTTGTTAGTAGTCACCGGTGAGTAATACTTCTACGTCAGCAGACATGTCTGAAGAAAACTGTGTTGCTACTGTACATGTTGAATCAGTGTGTTGCTATGTGACAGCATCATTTATGTGTAACAGGGCATACACCTTGGAAAGAAAGAGAAAATAGAGACAGCTTGTTGCTGTTCAGTTGTCTTTGTCAATGGAACCAGAGAATAACACTTTGCTATTGCAAGTGTTATTCTAATTTCAAATTACCTTGTGGTTTATAACTGTCAGTCTGATCTTTGATAGCATTTCTTATGAAAATTAAAAATATTTGGGCTATTACTTATTCCTGTTGCTAAAAGGAAATCTGAACTCATATTATGTGGGGAATATTTAAAGTGCTGCTGTGTGTACCTGTTTACAGACCCTGCAGTCTTACCCTTTGAATTTTTCTAATTGTGTTAAAGTTATAGGTCACTGAATCGAAATAAAACATACAAATGACCTCCTGTCATTGGCTTCCTTGCAAGATCCACAGCTTACTGTGAAAACTGTAACTTTATTAGAAGACCTTCCATGACTGGCAGCGTAGAAAGAATGCACCAGTTTGTTCTATTTATTATTGATTTCCACTTGTAGATGATTTCCCATGTGGTCTTCAGAGCATAACAGCATTAATTGCAATCAGGTATGCACTGAGCATTAGTGAGTTTGGGGAAGGAAAAACCAACCAAACAAAACACTACAGTGGATGCTTTGAATCTCTGAAATAGTTAGAATAGTTCTGCATGTGGTGTTGAGCAGCAGGAGTATTCCCTTCTCCCAAATGAGCTTGCCCTAAGAGTGGAGAGAGGGTGGCTGTTTCTTGTTCCCTTCCAGCAGCATGTAGGGACAGCGTTCCTAGGAGGTGTTCAGAGGGAGTGGCAGGGAGAGCTGAGGGAGCAAGGGCCAAAATCAGGCTGAGTAACAGCAGAGTCACCTGGCCGGTTGCATCCCTTCTGTAATGAAGTGCATCGAGCTTGCCAGTTCATAGATGAAGACACACATATGTAACTGCTGGATCCTACCACCCAGCAGTGTCTTTGTGTTTTAACTTGGGCTGTTGAAGACCTGGAAGAGGGAGGACAAGAGCTGAGTTATTACTTTGTCAGCAGACTGTGACTTGTCTGCATTACCAGGCTTCGGACTTTAATATTCAAAGTGTTCCACGTCATGCACCCATTGTTTTTACCTGATTTATTTAACTTATTTTCTGACATAGTATCACAGTACAGGGTGTCCAACTAACAATGGGCTTAAAAATAGTTTTGATTTTTTTATAAAGAAAAATCCTGTTATTTGTTTGGTTTGATTTTATTTTTTTTTTAACTCGGTGATAGAAATACAGGTCATAATAGATGTGTATTGAAAATGCTTTGAGATTAAACTGAACAAGACTAATTTAGTGAAAGGTAAATGCTGGACATGGGGAAGCTGATGCAAGTAGCTGTTATGCAGTCAGATCAAGAGAGACTGTTCCTGGCCTGTGAGAGAGTGGCTTCATTTCTTGTCCCTTGCAAACCTCAACTGCCTGAGGTTGAGCATGTTGTAATTTTAAGGTCAGCCTCTTCTACTTTTCCACATCTTCCTGGCTGGGCTGCAAGTAAGATAGAGTCATATGTCAGGAGTTCTCATAAATATGAGTGAGAAGCTACCAGGAAGTCAGTTATTTTAACATTACCTCCAACAGCAAATAAGCCCAAAATACCCATTCTCAGGGGAAGCAAGACTTCCCTCTGAGCTGCTCAGTTACCAGTGCCAGTGTGGACTCCTTCATCTGAAGCATCACAATTGCAGCAGTGATTATTAGTTTTGTAGCACCATGACCAGAAATAATTAATTTATCAGCAGTAACTAGGTCAGGCTGAAGGATTCAGTACAGCTACGTAATGCCCAACCTCAGCCATCACAGGGCAGTCACCTAATAGAGGGTGATGTTTATACACCTCCAGCTTGGCAATGTGGAGTCCTTTCTCTTTTCCACTCTCCAGCCTTTAAAAGAAACTTTACAACATGACCCCAGGAGTCCCCATCCAGGAGGTGAAGGGATGGGACTTTCTGCTCCCCTTCCACCTCTGAGGACAGCAGAGAAGGCTGCTCCCTTGCAGAAGACCTGGCTGCCTGTGGGAGGAAGCTGTTGCTTTACAGCAATAAGGAGGGCAGGTATTTTTCCTGGAGTGTTAACTCCAGTCTGGCCTTGGGCTTTTAAGGCAACCAAATACAGACCTGCACCCCTTACAAAGACAGAGTTAAGACGGTGTCTCAATGCATATACAGATGGTAGGTGCTCAGCCACGCACTTCTACGTGTTTTGTTTGTTATCCTGAGTGTCTTTTTCACAATTACAATTTTTTCTGCAAATAGCGGAAACTTCAATATAATTTGGAGTACTGTTTTGCTCAGAAGGCCTTTTAATTGCTCATCCACTCCTGTATTCTCTCCTTCATAGTCTTCCTTCATTTTTGTCTGGTGCCTTTTGTACTGTGCTTGCTGAAGGCAACACACAAAGACTGCTCTTTCCTGCCAGAGCTTGTTGTTGTCTTCAGTCGCTGGGCAGGTAAAGACAACTCAGGTGTGAATCATTTTACTCCTGCAATGCAGGAGTTGCTATGAAGAATGATTAAGGCTGGGGGAGGGAAAAAAGAGAGTGAGAGGGAGTGTGTGTCTGCACAAATTAAGGTTGGTAAAGTGGGAGTGGTGTCAATGAGCAGGCAAGGTAAGAGAGTCTTCTCTTACTTTGCAAGGTTTCACCACGGACAGCTAGTTCTTGGTGCTGTACCCATTCCATTCACTTGTTTACCAGGATTATAGCTTTGCAAAGTAAGTACAGCTTTTTTCCTCTTCTGATACTTTAGTTAGCGCATAACTAATAGTTAAAAAAATCTCCACAGTGAAACATAATGTAGAGGGAGTGGGATAAGGAAGTTTGTTCAAAAAATATACCATCTGAAATGAAAGGAGTAAAGATCCTCTCTAAACTGCACTGTTTTGGTTTAATCCCAAATTTGCTGCATTGCTATGCTATGTTTTTTCCCTCTGAAAAGATTTATTGGAAGAGGTGAACAGGATCTGGCAGGTAAGACAGTGAAGGGCATTACAAATTATTAAAATATGGTGGTTTATTGCAAATGGCTTTCCCCTTATCAGAAAAAACAGGCTGTGTATGGTACCATGAAACATGCTCCATGTGTCAATGTATGATTTGGACTGCCTTGTAAGTCTCTGTTATAGAGGAATATTCCTTTCATTTTCTGCAGAGGTGTGTACACTGTGCTCCGTTTGCTTTATTACTCAAGTGATTAACCCGCATTTGTTTAAAGTGAAGGGCAGGAACTTTGGTCCAGTAATTACCAATTTATTTTAAGTGTGACAATTTAGTTTGAAGAATTCACTGGCTATTGAGGTACAACAAAGCATATTGTGGTGGCTCATCCCGATTTCCTTCCTGAAGTGACTTTCCCTGTTATGTTGCTGACAGTGCTTTTTCCTAGCTGTACAAGATGTTCTGGTCCCACATCAGTCTGATGTCTTGCGTTCCTTAAACAAATGTCTGTTCAGAGGAAATTGCGTCCTTGTTGCATAGCCAGGTATTCTGCTAGGTAGAGAGTTGTTATTTGTGTAGAAGTAAGAAGAAAAGGCTCACAGAAGTCCCTTATTTCCTTTATATTTTCTGTTTGCCGAGTAAAAACTAAAGTGGGTCATGTTCAGTGCTTGAGCTAATTTCAGATATTAATGCCTCACTTGTGAAACATGCATGTATCTTGTTTCATATGGTTTCATACAGTTTGTTTGAACTGGAGAGACTACAGCACTGGCACTCACAGCTCCTGAGCTATAAACCAAATACACTCCCCCAGCACTGAATGGCCAACACTGGCCATGCTATATCTGTCACAAGTGACTTCTGGAAGGACTGCTTAACCAGGACAAGAATAAAATAAATACTTGTTCTGCTTTATTAGATTATCCCTACCATAAAGTTAAAATGACTTGTCAGACATTTCCACGCAGACATTCCTATTCTCCTTGTTACATTTTTAAAAGACAAGCTATATTTAGCTTTTCTCTTAGTATGTAGGTAGTAAACAAAGCCTCTCTGTTAGTTTGAGGGGGGGAGTGTTTGTTATTGTTGTTGCATTCAGGAGTGACTGAGCAAAAATGGTGTCTTAAACATGTTTAAATCAGGTTTCTCCAAACTGGTTCAGTAGCCTTTTGGCTCCCTTCTGTACCTGAAAGTGCTTCTGTAACTCTGTGACAGTTTTAAGAAAAGCTGGGTGGATCACAAGTTACCTGTGCTTAGAAGATGCCCCAGTGCCGCAGGCCTCTCTGGAAATGCTGACGTACCACTTTCCCAGGAAAGGAGGGACTCAACAAGAATCAATTCAGCAGGCCTTTTTGAAATTTCATTTTCATCTTTTTGTACTCTTCCCTGTTTGAGTGTTCCCTGTGATTACTGACTCAGGAGCTGGGTCTAATTTCTAAGGCTGTTAATAGGCAGCTAATGGGCTTTCCTCTAGACAGGAGCTTCCACCCTTCTCACTTGACTGGAACTGGCTTTACTGGACTCCCAAGGCTTGGGATGCTCAATTCTTTAGCGAGATTTAACATTTTGAAATGTTTACTATAGTAATTTTTTTTCAATAATATGAATGTCATAAGCTCCCAAATATCATACATCATAAGTAAATGGAGCCTAAAAAACTGTCTGTCCAGGTGAATTGAAAAAGTGATAGAGAGATTATTCTTCTCTATCCAGCCGGCCGTTCAAGGTTAAGGGTGGGACTGAGCTTTTCTCCCAACAAAATGCCATGAATGGGCATTATTTGAATAGCAGCCCTGAAAGAAATTGTGAGAATGGAGAGCTTTGCCACTACCAGGAATAGTTTCACTCCAAACAAAAGAATCTTTGAGAGTATCAGCATTTAATATATGAACAAAAGGTAAATAAAAGGTTCACCATGAAGTACCTCCTGCTTTCCTCGCTGAAAAAAGAATACCGAAACTTTGTAGGAAATGAACCAACACGAGCAGTATCAGCATTACTAATGAGGTCAGAAATATTTTTAAGCTATGGTACAGCTTTTCACTGGCATAAGGAAAAAGAGTTTCATTCAATTTTGCTAAATTTCCTATTTTATTTTCTTACTCTGAATATCTTGCAACTCAAGGAAGCAAAACACAGGTAGCACATACACGTCTTAAAATAACCCTAGGTTTGCCAATAGGATTGACAGCATAAGATTTGCAATATTAAGCTAGAAAGGGACAAGAAGTATTTTTAAGTGGTTATGATTGCATGTTGATTTTTAGCCTGCAAGGAAGATCCAGAGGCCTGAATAGAGTAATATGATGCCATCCAGCACTAAAGAATGATATTCTTTAAGTCAGATTTCTTTCAGATGAGCTACATGCCTCATTCTGCATTGTGATGTTCTTCATATTGTTTGACTTCTTGAGGGTGGTAGATGTTGAATGACACATTCTTTGTTACCTGGTGATTTTCCACCAGGTTCTCAGTGAGAAATGCCTGGGAAGCTGCTACTTGCCAAAAATCTCAAATTTTAGGGGTCTGAGGAGGAGGACAGAGAAAGAGAAAAGGAGATAAAGATTATGTATTCTGTGTTAATTGTGAATAGTTGAGTTAATAAGGAAGATAAGATAGGTAGCCTGTGCAAGGCAGTTTATTTAAGACATGCACAGGCACAAAAGTGCATGTCTGGGATGAGCAACTACAGATAGGCACTTTAAAGGAGGATGTTACATTGCTGCTTTGCCTCTTGTTCCAAGTTACTCCCTCATCAGCAATCTCAGTCCTTCAAATTTGTTTTAACTAACTTTTGCCACTGTTCTGCCCAAAGCTGTTGTTCTTTAAGGTGCACACTGAGCCCACTTTTCTGGTAATTAGTTGCTTTCATGCATGATAAGTTGTAACTACATAAATGAGATAGATGGTTGCAGTGTTGTGCTGGTGCTTTAGACACATAAAATCTCTGAGATATGTTTCCTGAGCCTCACTCTAACACCAGCGTGACTACCTACTGACACTGTAAAATGGGATCTCACATGGATAATCTCTCTTTACCGAGCAGCTGCTGGGCACTTCCAGGCTACTGACCCCTAGATGTTGCAAAGCATACTCTTCTCTATTTTTGTATAGGGATAACTTTCTTCAGTGATATATATTTAATGTTTCCCCTCTTTAAGACAAATTCCCATTTATTTTTTTTTCCCCAGTGAATGGAAATTTGTTAGCAAACAGTTTGTTGCTAATACCAACAGTCAGAACATTTTGCAAGAGTGCAGTGCCGGTTAGGTGTGCTTTTCAAACACAGATTTAAAGAGCCTTGGTTTTATGCCAGTACCTTTGTGTTTTTTTACTTAATTAGATTGAGCAATGCATTTCAGTAGCCTTTTATACTGCATCTTTTAGCCCAAAACAAAACAGTTGCCAAGTAAAACAATTGCCTTACCAAATAGATGCAAGAATATTTGTAAGTTAATTAAAATAAAAATAAAGACATTTATTTTATAAGAAGCCTTTTCTAATAAAACAGGCCTTACAAGTAAATCAAAAGTGTTTCCCCTACTGTGTGACAGGCAAATTGTGTACCAGGTATGTTATTCCCATAAAAATGTTAAATACCACAGATTATTTGGAAGTCATTCGCTACTGTTAAGTACCACAACTGCTCCACATTGTCTCTGTACAGTAGTGTCAGACATTCAGCTACGTTTGGGCAGTATGACACATGTAGTCACGTAGGAGATAGTTCTAATTCAAAATGCCTTTCCAAACCAGGAGGAGCAGAAGCAGTCAAGAAGGGTACCTTGCTGGAGACAGTTGCCTGCCTGTATGTTCCCCCTTCTCCTTTCTGTCTTCTCATACCTTTCTAATTCTCCTTTCTCCCAGGAAAGTGAGGTCATTCCTGGAGTAGGATGTAAATTGTATGAACTAGATAAGTAAGTGAGACTGCAATATTAAGTACTTATTGGAGAGAAATCCCTGTCCTTAAACTGTTTCTCAAAAGATTAGCAAACCTTCTACCAATGTAAGTAGTAACTGACTTTCCTTTTCATGATAGGATAATATAGGGCCCCTAGATCTTCAGTGTTGGAGCCTGACATACAAATGTAGATAGGTATGTGTCTGGATACGAACACAGCTTTTAAAATCACTAAAATCACTCCTCCATATTTATTCCACTATTTTGCTATTTTTTTTCTGGAGAGAGCAAATGCTGGAGATACACTTTAGGTTCTGTGTGAAATCTTATGCTCAATATTTATCTTTTCCATTTCCTTTCTGTCTCTGTCAGTGGCTTTGATGGAGCTGTTTAACACCAGTTTTAACAGATCGCGTTTTTTTTAGGGATAGATGACATTGGGGGCAGAGTAGTGTCAAATTCAGTATGCCAAGAGGGGTTGTCTTTTTTGTGCTTGCTGGTCTAAAGCCAGATTTGTGCTATTGACTGAAATTCTGTGGTTCATCCTCGTCAGCTTGAACCTACACAAACATGCTTAGACCAAAGTGCGATTTCAGGTATGTGAAAGCAGTCTAGAAGATGGGAATACTCTCTGGCTTTCCCAGAACATGGGCTGCAGCAACTGTCCCTTGGGCACTACCCTTCCCATTCCTGACTGCACAGATCATCTAACAGCCCTGTGGCAACTGTAGTTATTAGGAACAACTAGGAAAATATTTGCAGTTAAAGCAGTGTAATTGGTGAGTGAGCACACAGCAGTATTTATTTAGGAGGCCTCCTTTAAGTTTCTAGGACAATCTCAACCTACAGGACCAGACAGCTTTCTGAAGACTCCGAGCAACACTAGGGAGAATGGAGAATTATCCCTCAGAGGAAGGACATGTACCAAAACTAAAGCCTTGATGAACAATTAGCCATGAAGCAAGAGACAAGAGTGATTATGGGACTGTTAAAGGCCTGTCTGAGAGCCAGGAGAGCCCAGAGCATAGGCAAAGTACCTTATAAGTTGACACATTCTAAGAGTATCAATTAAAAACAGATTAAATTCATATGTGATCCAATTTGACTCGTGCGTGGGTCACACTGACCTACCCAGATTTCCCAAAGTGCTTCTGGCAGTACTGGCTTGTGTAATACGTGGGATTGCCGTCTGTCACTTGAAGATGATGGCTGTTAATGAACCACTCTCATTTCTTTGGTTGGTTATGGATGAGACCACAGGAGCTGCCAGCCTGCTGACAAAAGCTGGGTAGGCTCAGTCAGGCCCTTCTCTCCTCTCCCTGAAGGTTCAAGCTGCTCGGTCCCATGCTGGTGTTCAGCCTCTTTCAGTGCTCTGACACAGCCCCACCACAGCAGGAGCTAGAATTACACGGAGTCATCTTTTTTTTCTCTTTTCTTTTTCAGGATGACAATGGATGCTTTGCAACTAGCGAACACTGCCTTTGCAGTTGATATGTTAAAAAAACTGTGTGAGAAGGACAAAACAGCCAATATTATTTTTTCCCCACTGTGTACCTCAACGTCTCTGGCTCTGGCATATAAAGCTACAAAAGGTGATACTGCAGACCAAATGAAACAGGTAAGTTGTTGGCATTCTGTTCTGTGGCTGCAAAATTACGTGGCAGTTGGAGGTGCTTTCTTGTTTATTCTTATTAATATACTACTAGACATCTAGTTCCTGTGTAAGTCAGGCTGCAGACCATCCATCCAAAATTCCAAGAAGTTTCCCCACTCCATAAACCCACACAGAAAAAGAGGTTGAAAATTTGGCATAAAGAAAAAGCTTTCTCAATTATGTACAAGGTGGACATGGCAAAATCCTCAACACTTGCATTGAAGCCTTGTCTCCTTTTAGCATAGTGTTGATTGTGGCTCAAGTCACAGTCAAGATCACTCAATTTTTCTGGATAATTGTCTTTCTTTTCTTCATTTTTCAATAATGACTAAGCTTTATAGAATTGGAAAGAATTTTGCCATTGTCTGTCAGCAGCAAGTGTGCTTAGCAGCTCTGTCACTGACTTTTCCCCTTTCTTCCGCAATACCGCTAAGAGAAGGCAGATGCAGTAGAAGAAGGCACAACTTCAGCCATATTTCTCCTTACAAGCAGCTTGTGGTGTTCAGGGGGTTTCCAACACCATGATGCAGTATGGCAGTTTATCAGGATCTCTCTACGGTGCAAGGAGACAGCCTTGCAGCCTCTTCTGCTGCCCTTTTATAAGCAGAGATTTGCGTAGTTCCTTTTTATCCTGGTGAGGGTGCCCATGGTTTCTGCAGTTCCTTAAAGGTGGATCAGAAGCAAATTTCATACACATTTGTGTGATAATTGTCACCCGCTTTTGATGGATATTCTACATACTTGAATATATTTTCCCTCCACTGGGAATTTTTCTCTGTACTTTGTCATTCACTGAAGGAAGCCCCACTTGCAGCCCCTTGTGCTCTCATGCCACAGGTTTACAATGAGTTTTGTGCTATTCACAGAGCTGCATAGCAATATATCCATGAAGACCTTCTAGGGATTGCATATTTTTCCACACAGCATTGTGGGTTTTTTTTTCTTTTTAATTAAATTAACTCTGATTATTATTTTTAATTTAGATGACCCCTGCAGCTTCCTCACCATTTCAGAATTCAAGCATTTTCTTCTTAATGGGAGATTTCAAAATATTAATCTGCTGTTAATTTTGTTTTCACTTATGTCCGTAATTTGCTTTGAACCAGCCCATAATGAGTTAGCATACACATCCACAAATGGAGCTCTGTTACACAAATGCGTGTATGTTTCATATTTCTCAAGTGGTATATAAAAAGTGCTGACTACAAATACTCAAGAGAGCTTAATATGTTTTTAAATGTAACATCTCCTGTTTCCCATGTCTGTTCTAGCTTCTGCCTGCCCCTGAGTTCATGCTTGATTTTTTAAATACTAGATACAAAGGGAGCCAGACTGGCAGACTTACTTTGGAATATCAGTTAAAAAACTTGTGCCAAAGCTCTCCCAGGTAAAGAAGTAGCAGTAGTGTAGCTTTCTCCCCAAATAATTTCCAGGCACAGAAGCTTTCTGCACTTAACATGCTAAGAAATATAACTGTTGGAGGAAAAGGAAACAAGTGGAGAAAGTTGTTTCTGAGGAAATTACTACAGCGTTTGGCTATGAGACCTGTGCTGGTGCTGCATGCTTGGGAGCTTATTTCCTTCTGCTCCTGCTGTGCAAGGAGAGGGAAGGACACAGAGGGGTGGCTAAGGCAGAACAGCAATTTGCTGTGTCTGTGAAGGTATGATGTGTTCAGGGAGAAAGAGCAGCAGTGAAGGACAAAGGGAAGAGAAGTTTGCTAGTGCCTGCTGTGCCTCATGTGGGAGTTTGAAACGTGAGGAGGATTAGGCAGGCTGACTGTAATGAAACAGCCACCATCAAAGACCCTGTAATGAGCAGACATTAGGAATTCATTTCATATTTATAGGGTTATTTTCAAACAAGACCAGCAGAAACCTCTCACCTCTGGTGCCTAAAAGCAGTAAGTTTTAGGTCACCCCAGCACATCCTAGAGTGGGACTTGTCATTCCCAGGAGCTGGGAGGTGGCCACATGTGGGTCAGCAGCCCTACCTCCAGCTCATACTTTGTCTACCAATACAGACATATTTATCTGATAAGTTTTTGCTGAAATATCACATGATGTCATAGGATCGTGGAATCACAGACTGGTTTGGGTTGGCAAGGATCTTAAGATCATCTGTACCCACCCCCCCTTGCCCCAGGCAGGGTTGCCTCATGCTAGACCAAGGTTCCCTCCAGCCTGGCCTTGAACACTGCCAGGGATGGAGTATTTACCACTTCTTTGGGCAACCTGTTCAAGAGCCTTACCATCCTCACAGTAAGGAACGTCTTCTTTATGTTTAATCTAAACTTCCCCTGTTTAAGTTTGAACCCATTACCCCTTGTCCTATTGCTACAGTCCCTGTCATTTATCAGTCATAGCAATCAGAAAACTTGATGATCTATTAAGCATTTTTAAAGGTGTAGCCCACTTCTAGAAAGGAGACTAACTGGGACCCTCATTTATCTGGCTTAAAAGCTCCAGATCTTTTGACAGGAGTATGTTAGGTGAAAACACGGCCGTATACTACAGCATTTGAATTGGGAAAGCCACAACACCAGCATGAACAGCTCTGTTGATTTCTTTGGACTGCTCACAGGAAAGGAATGCAATTGGTTAAAGTTCTGTTAGGATCAGATTTTTAGATCTATGTGAGGATGTCAAATAAATAAATGATTTTTGAGTAAGAACAGTGAGAGGTTGTGTTGTTAGTTTAAATACAAAAAGCCACAATTCTGGTCACAAATGAGCATTACTTTTTGCAAAGCTGTTAGGAATATTTAGTTAATAATAATAAAAGATGCTTAGTGTTTCATTATATTCATTTTACAGGTACTCCATTTAAAAGATGTCAAAGATGTTTCTTTCGGGTTTCAAACAATAACTTCAGACGTTTCTAAACTCAGCTCTTTCTTTGCACTGAAAATGGTCAAACGACTCTTTGTAGACAAGTCTCTTAATCCTACCACAGTAAGTACTGCAGAAAAGCCTGGTGCTATGAATTGCTTGGCCAGCGTGTTGATGGGTTATGGTGTCAGACTGCAATGTTATTTAAAATAAATTCCCTCACTTTTGGCTGTTAATTGGGTAGACTCAGATGATGAACAATGCAATATGCTCTGATGCCATGAAAGTTTGTAGGACGACGGATGAGTGTTCTGCCTGACCCCAAGCTATGCAGCTATTGCAACACTTCTAATTCTTTCATTAATATGCTTTATGTCAGTAGCTCAGTAGGTTTTCAATGTGACCTAACTTCTACGCCACATCAAGGTCTTGCCTTGCAAGTATGAGTGAAAAGGAGTTTTAAAAAAAGTTGGTGGGCCAAGTGTGTGTCCAGTTCACACACCCAAGTAATTACTGCTTAAACTGTATTTTCTTAATCTGTCTGAGGAGGCAGGAGCCTGGCTACGGAAACACCACAAGCGAAGAAGGTGGTGTTTGGCCTTATAAGTTATGGATCTTGCAAATACCTGGGAAAAACACTGGTGGTTTTTTGTTTGTTTGTTTGGGGGTTTTGTTTCTTTGGTTGGTTCTGTTTTGCTTTGTTTTCTTTCCCCCAAAGTTGCTTTTGAATGGGGCCCCAAGCAAAGACAACATCAGCCTAAAAGTGGTGTTTCAGAAAATTCAACATGTTTAAATGGTGCTATAATAATTTAATAATTTTATAATTATATTGGTAGGAATGTTTTTAAACTGAAAGAGGGTAGATTTAGATTAGACATTAGGAACAAGTTCTTCACTATGAAGGTGGTGAGACACTGACACAGGTTGCCCAGAGAAGCTGTGGCTGCCCCATCCCTGGCAGTGTTCAAGGCCAGGTTGGGCTGGGCTTGAAGTAACCTGGTCTAATGTGAGGTGTCCCTGCCCATGGCAGGGGATTGGAACTGGGTGGGCTTTAAGGTCCCTTCCAACCCAAACCATTCTGTGGTTCTATGAATCAGATTGCCTGCTGTTCAGCCTCTGCTACAGCAAGGGCCAGTACCTATCCACAGCAATAAACATCTCATCAGGTGAGGACAGACATGATGTGAGCAGCCTGTGGCCTTTATCTCTGTCTTCTCTATTACCCAGGTCCGGGCTGAGGGTTGTTTTATCCTTTCAAACTCTGAAAACATAGTCACTTCTGCAATACCAAAGTTACTTTAGCTGCTGATGTAACAGTACTGGACTGAAGACAACCTTAGGAGCAATATGCTGAATGCAACTGTGCATCCTGGTTGTCATCCACTGTCACTCATAAACTCCCCAGCTACCTCATGGTGAGGCTTGGGATGCTGATGTTGCAGACTCTGTAAAGAGCCATTGAGGGAATAGCATTTAACCTAGGATGACTTTGGTACCTTGTGTCTTTCAGGACTTTGTCAACTCCACAAAGAGGCCTTTTCCATCTGAACTGGAATTAGTGGAGTTCAAAGAAAAACCTGAGGAAACCCGGCAGAAGATCAACAAATCTCTTTCAGAGCTAACTGGTGGTGAGTACCGCTTAACCTTGGGGGTGCTATTTGCCTTTCTGGAGAAAGAGATCTTTGTCCTTGTAACATCTCTTTATTAATGCTTTTAGAAATAAACACATAGAGAAAGCAAGGAGACTAGAGCTACTATTTGGAGTCATGAGGATTAGCAATGTCAGCCTGTTTTAGAATCATACTGCAACACTTCTGAAGGTGGAAATGTGGGACTGACCTTATATTAGCCTTGGGCAAAGCTGCTCACACTTGACTGCAGCAAGACAGTTTGGGAGGATGACAGCTCCTGGCTGTGTTGCTTCACAAACATCTGACATAGATACACCAAACACCTGGCCCTGGTTTACCTCAAACATTTTACTGTGATGGGGAAGTACTTGCTGAACTCTGAATTTCAGGCTGTTAATTAATAGCTTGGCTTAGTTCAGCTCAGCTGCTTTTGCAGCAAGGAAGCCACAAGCAGATGTGCATCTGTTATTTGCCTTCCTGTTGTAATGGGGCAGCAGGAACTTTTCCTGCAGTGCTGCTGAGGCACCAACCACGGAGCTGAGTTATGGGAGATGCCCCTCAGTGACAATGAGGATCTCTGTGGCAGAGCCATCCCTGTCTGTTGAGGACAGAGGTCTGGCCCTGGCCCGGGAGATCACCCAGGGCCCATGACCAGCCTGTTTGCAACCTGGGCACAGGCGTCTTTGGGGTCAGTTGCTGCCTGTTGCCCTCGTGTGGTGCAAATATGAAAACGTGGGTCCACGACTGGTTTTTCCCGGGATGGCACAGGTGCCCATGTGGAAGTATCTCACCCTGTGCAATTCATGCGTAAAGGCAGGACTTGCCTCTGCCGTGCTCTGAATTCAGTGTCTTTTATGGCAGTGCTTGCACAGCTCTGAAACAGAGTAAAGCACACAACATTTCCATATTCTTTTTGAAGTCTGTAGCAGCATTTGGTTATGAACTGTAACCAGAGCAGCATTTTTTGCTATTCTGGTTATTTCATTCTCATGTATCAGTCTAGAAGTGAGAGGCTGCTAATCTAAAACTTCCCTTCAAGTCTTGCCCTCCAAACGACAAATGCTTTTTTGCTTTAACCTGGGGAATTTAACTGAAAATTCAGTACCTTCTTTAAGGTACTGAACAAAAGCAGTAAATGTAGTTTTGATAACATGCTATATAAGCCAAGAAAACCTGTCATTTGGAAGATCTGCCTTGATCCCAAATCCACTTTCAAATGTTAAGCTGCAATTTTAAATTAGTGCTTCTTTTTGGAATTTTCTAGTAGAATTAAAATATTTTATTTGTGAGGTGCAGGACACAAATTTTGCAATTCAGTGAAATGTTACCATATATACTGATAATGTATTGTTGTATTAACAACCATCTTAAACCTGTTCACAGGCAAAATGGAGAATATTTTGAATGAGGATAGTGTAAATGACCAGACTCAGATACTCCTAGTTAATGCAGCTTATTTCATCACAAATTGGATGAAGAAGTTTCCAGAGGCAGAGATCAAAGAATGTCCTTTTAAAGTTAACAAGGTATGTTATGTTCTGAAAAGAATGAAAATTAAACTAAAGAGTACTGGTTTCACTCAAGAAAATGCAAACTTTGAGCTAAGGAAACCCAACAATAGGAAAAGATATATTTATTATTATAGGATTCTTAGACTATCTAATGCTATCTATATGCTGTTGCAAGGGTCCCTAAACCAGTTTGCTTGTTGTGTTGTTTTAAAACTTTGCTGGTGCGTTCACATCCATCTTTCAAAGGCCCAGTGTGAAAACAGACTGTCCTGGTAGTATATTTAAACAACAGGAGCTGAGTACAAGTGATCAGAAGCAGCCATTGCCTACAAGGAGATACACATTCTCATGGGTAGCTTCTTCCAAGAGCTGTTCCAAAGGCTGCATTCCAAACCCAGTAGAGGCGAAGCACAGAACATTGTGTTTCTCATGGTCACAGAGCTAGTGAAACATCTACACCTGAGAGGTCTCTTTAAGAATACCCCTTAGGTGCCTGGCCCTGTGCTTTCCTCTTCAGGGATGGTGCCCCATCAATCTCCCTCTTTCCAGTCAGGCTGAGGACTACAGCCCTTGCCATATCCGCTGTACTTAGCCATGAGGTCCAAGTGTGTGCAGCACCTATGGCCATTGCCTTCAGGAATCTGTAACCAGAGATGACTGTTGTGATCATACATTCAGCTTTAACCAAGATATAAAGCTGGGCAACATTTGTAAGATAAAGAGATTATACTCCAAATATATACATATATATATATGTGTGCATGAGAAAGGTGGGAGTTTCAGGTTTATTGAAAATATTCATAAATTGCCACATCAGCAACAGTTTCAGCTAAAAAAGTTTTAAAATTATATAATCACCACTAAAATTAAGTGAAATATCTCAAGTTCCTTTTTCTGTTTTTCAAAAGTAACATTTCAAATTTTAGCATTTGAATTTTAAATGTTTCCAGATGAACAGTACAGTTTGTAAATCTTCCTTATAAAATAGTTGTGTTTTGGTTTGTTTCCTTCATGAAATGCAAAAACATAGGGCTTTAGGTAAGCCTGAAATTTCTTCTTATTCTGTTTCAGGTCCTGAGGAAAATACCAATTTTTTGTATGAACAGCTTGACATTCACGGTTGAGATGTGCTCAAGTACTTGATACTTAGTGGCATTAAAATGTATAATTGTATAGACAGTATAGTTTGTAGCAGACAGCGAAATAAGCATGAAGGGCCACTGATATTAGGTAAATTTCTCTTTTAAGGCACATCCCCAATGTATTGCTGTTGCATTAAGCAGAATTCTGTTCCACTTTTCTTTGTAAAGCTGCCTACTGTAAAAAGGCAACAGGGTCTCTTACAGCTGGTTTAATTAACTAAGAAAGCCAACAAATCCTCTGATGGTAACTCAACATACCAATTCCATGCAAGCTTACAAACTTTCCAACTCTCGCCGACTTATTTGTGAATTAAAAGGAATGCTCGATTGTTTTCTCTGTGTTTTGTAGACTGAAACTAAACCAGTGCAAATGATGAATCTGGAAGCTACTTTTTGCCTGGGCTATGTAAAAGAATTAAATGTTGCCATCCTTGAGTTGCCATGCCTTAACAAACATATAAGCATGCTCATTATGCTGCCCAAAGAGATTGAAGATGAGACCACTGGCTTGGAGAAGGTAAGATGAAAAAATATAATTGGTATGATGCTTCCCCTGGAAACAGCCTGGTTATAATGGCATATGCTTAGGGAAGGTTTTTCTTATTTAGATGCTATATAAAAGGAACCAAAAAGTATTTTTCCTGTGAATTTGCCTTCTTATTCTGCTTCTCTGTTCCTGATCTCCAACTGTGATGTTGTTTCCACTGTGGCCAAGCATGAGGTTGAGAACAAGAGTTTTAGGTAGGGTGCACACAGAGGACAGTGTGAAGTGCAGAAGGTGCTCATGATGCACCAATTTGAAAATCTGGACTCCCAAAATAATTTTCATCTTAAGATTTTTATTCCTTCTATAGTAAAGTACTTAAAGTCATGCTTACTGAATACTCAGTACTGCTGACATTACTTACTCCGGTGTCCTCATTTTTTTTCAGTTGACATGTAGCCATGATTTATTTTACTGAGGTCTTGCACTTAATTTTAATTTTGAGCAGAGGTGCCTGAAGATGAGCCATTTTTTATTACAATTGCACATAAATTTGAAAATGAATAAGGCCTTTCCTGAGGAACAACTATTTCTTATGTCGTTTCTCTATGAAAATTTTAGAACGTATTTTCAAAGTTTGAGGATTTAAGAGATAGATGATCATGCAGGTCTACAACTGGCCATAAATTGTAAAGGCAGGAGGAGTCTGCCTTTGCAGCTGTAAGGTACTTTTGTATGTAGGAGTAAACTACAGAACTCATATCGTAAAATGCAAGAGAGGCCTTTCCTGATAGCAGTTTGTTACGGGCCCAAATTCTGCCTCATCACTTCCCAGTTTTTAAAAAATTGCTCAAACAGCTGCATGTTTGACTGAGATCAGGCTCTGGATTTGGAGTCTTTTTCTGTCCCAAATGCAAGCGATTTCATTACTCTGTATGGTCAGGAATCAAGACCTTTGGATCTGTCACTTGGCTGGGTGTAACCTGAGTATGGATTGTCTTTCTCAGTTTCCCTTTTCATGGTGGTTGAAGTGATTGCCTGTCAAAGGCTTGTAAGGGGGTAACAGTCACAGCATGCACATAAAATGGACTTGCTCCAGCTGCGTGTTCTATGGACTAAGTCATATTTGTGTCAAAACGCCTGAGAGTAGCTTAACTCTGAATGCTACAGTTGTGAATTCAAAAGCAAAGGCTGCCTTTTGGACTTTACTTTTTGGGGGCCTGATAGGACTGGGAAGTTCAGGAATAATCTTTTTTTTCTCTCTTTCATTGGACTGCTTAGTAACTTCCATTGTTCCTTGTCTTCAGCTGGAAAAGGCACTCACCCCAGAGACACTATTACAGTGGACCAATCCCAGCATGATGGCTAACACCAAAGTGAATGTATTTCTCCCAAAGTTTAGCGTGGAAGGTGATTATGATCTGAAGCCACTTCTGGAAAGCCTGGGAATGACAAATGTCTTCAATGAGAATGCATCCGATTTCTCTGAGATGTGCGAGACCAAAGGTGTGGTTATGTCAAAAATCATCCATAAAGTCTCTCTGGAAGTAAATGAACAAGGTGGCGAGTCACTAGAGGTACCAGGATATCGGATTCTGCAACACAAAGATGAATTTAAAGCTGACCATCCATTTATCTTTTTGTTTAGGCACAACAAAACCCGTAATGTGATTCTTTCAGGCCGGTTCTGTTCTCCTTAATCAGGTCGTATTCATTGTGAAAAAGCACAACTACATTTATGGTGGTGCATTTTCCTGTAAAGCTTGGCATCCTGATTACCACCTCTGAAAGGAAATCCAGGAGTTTCATATATCAGCAGGGTAATACAATGTACTCTACATATGCAGCAGGACTAGTTTATCTTCTTGTGTTTCATCCCCTTAAGCTGAAGGATTCTCACTGTGAAAAACACATCGTATTTTACTAAAAAGTATGCCAGCCTCGGCGATGAATGTATTTTGTTCTTCTATGGCATCTTTTTCCCCAAACAAAGTGAACTGAGAGGCTGTTTTAGATAGACTGGAGTTGGAAAGGGCTTTTTGAGGAAGGGCTACATTCCTGCTCGCTCGCCAAACTACTCTTCTTTGTGACCCATGCTCTGTGGATTCCTACTGCCTAGAAGGGGAAAATGTGGACCTATGGTGTGACAGCCCTCTCTTTGTACCCGGCTACACCCTGGTGGTCCAGGGTGCCCTGCTGGACCCTGCCAATGCCCAGTGAAACACTGCCCAAGTTCTGCAGCCTGGCTAGGCAATTCAGGTTAGCATCAGACTTTGCATCTGTGAAACAGCAGCTGTGCTGAGATCTATGGATGCAAGAGGCGATAACCATGGGGACAGAATGTTTACCCAGAAGACTCTTCAGCGTGAACTACGTTGGTTTGTAAATTGGACTCTACTGTATTGAATTTTTTGACTCTTTGCCCTTCAGACATGGAAGATGGGACCAATTCACTGCAGCTACAAGGAGTCCTGTTGTGTGTATCCTGAGACAAACAACAATGATGCAATTCTAGGATACAAGCCAGTTCAATTAATACTAGAAGTGCCACGCTTTTCACGCACAGATTGTCTGCAATTTCCAGTTCTGGATTTAGCATTAAGGAGACTCCATACAATTACTTGATGTCTGAGACATGAGAAAGAAATAAGGACTTCAACTTGAGTGCGATTGACATTGTAATTACCAGCCTCCAAATTCCGTATGAAATCATGGTAATCAGATTTCATTTGTATCTAAAGACTGCCTGCTGCATATGTTCAGTACTGGTTTACCTAATTACTGTTCAGAATAAAGCACTATAAAACCTGTGTCAAATGTCTGCAATACCTCCTTTGTCAGTTGGTGTGTTCACTCTTGGCCTCCAATAAATTATAGCGATGAAAATGAACCCATTTACTTAGCCCACAAAGTCAAAATAAAAAACTAAATCAGTGTCTGGATTTTCCTTCTGGACCATGTAATGATTGTTCCCAGTAAGGACTATATTACTAGCTGGTCCTACTCTACAGATAATTCAGTTATGTATCCTCAAAAAATGGGAGCAATGCAACCCTTAATTTGTATACTTCTAACACCAGAGGACAACACAGTGGTTATTGTGAATTTGGAGACGGGAGTTCTGTTTTGATTCATGGACAGCCCACAAAATACATGGATACATGTGTCCCAATGCATGGATAGTAGTCAGAAGAAGAATGCAAAATACAGCAATTACTTTGCAGCCCATCCTGTCTGAGAAGGAATTGCCTGCAAAGATCTTTGCCAGCTCAATAACTTCAGTGATAGCTGAATATCTAGGAACTGTCTTACACACTCCATCATTGTCTGATCTATTTTGGAGGCTGGGTTCAGACTTACTGCAGGGCTGTTGTCACTGTGGTTTCTGCTGTTTCTTCTGCAGGATGCTGGTCAACATATGATATTGCACATGGGGTTGACAACTGACTGAGCAGCTGCACAGGCAGTCCATGCATAGGCAGGATGGACTAGTTACTTATAGTCAGTACAGTTTGTGTTTGGGCGCTGACTCTTTGTCAGGTAGTTCCAGTTGTCCAGCAGAGCATATTACACTTACTGCTACATCTTTCATAAGCCTGCTAGACTGATGAAAACCTCTGGTGGATTGCCCCATCCCTCTTTTCCTGCCTGGATGAGATTTCCTGAAGGAGAAAAGCTCAGACACCACTCTGTCAGCCTCTTTTTTTCACTTTCTAAAAACATTCCAGTCCAGGAGCCAGTCTTCATTCAGTGGAGATCATACTCTGTTAAAATGCTGATGAAAGCATTTAGCACATGCACACAAACTTATTTAAGCATGTCTTCTCAGAGAGTTCCTTGTGATGGCTTTGCTAGGAAGGGTTATCCCATGAAAGCAGAGACAAACACTGCCTCAGGGTGGGGCCCATCTTTCTCCACCTCCTGACTAATGCCAAGGTATCCCAGCCTATGCAAGGCAAGCAGATGTCAGAGATACAAAGCTGTTTTAGTCAGCAGAAGGCAAACCCATTTATTGGTCATTTATAAACAGGGTATCTTGCCCGTGAAAGCTCAGGTTAATTTTTCACTTCTGCATCTTGTCACTAACAGTCCAAGTACGACACCTGATTGTCTTGCAGCATGTGAGGGAGAAGCATTAGTAAGGCTTCTGCTGGTGAGAGAAATGCTGTTACAGTCTATTGTTCAGTCCCACCCTTGCTGGCCTCTGGGCCTTGGGCAAGGAGTTGCACAGGAGGACATGGGAAAACGTGTGTGGGAGCTTGTGTATAGGAACAGTGACGTGCTGAAAGGTGTTGGTTTCAGTGGAGAAAGTGAACATAGCTGAGGACTTGCTCAGATTGCCAAGCTGCTCCACCTCACCTTTCAACAGAGCATTACTATCCAGTGATGGGTGATGGCCCCAGTGGAAAAAAAGCAAGCTCTGGCTGGCTTTTGCAGGCAGTTGCAAACTGCAGTGCTATGTGCCTAGTCATCTCATCACTTGCCCAGCTGCACAGTCATTGCCCACTTCCTGCTCCCAGCATTTTTTAGAAGAGAAGGGATACATCTTAATGTCTTCTGGCCACACAAGTTATTTGTGGGGAGGAGCAGTTTTGTTTTGAAACTTGGAAAGTGCTACATAGAGCAAATTTGCCCCACTGGAAAAGCAGTACTGATTTGAACCCTGAATAAACTGTCCTAAGGGCCTAGAAAAGACAGAATTTACACATACATTGACATTTCCTGAGGCAAAGCAGTTCAACTGATGTAAGGAAGTTCTGATGGAATATATGTATAGAGGAAATAAATCATTGGAGGAATGATGTTAATGTAGGAAGGAAGCAGAAAGCACAAAATTTGGAAGAAGGAAAGTCTTGAAAGATACTAAAAAATACTTAGACTGAAAAGAGGCTAGGACTAATGGAAGCAGCAGAAGAAAAGATATTTGGTAAGGCAATGTGCAGAAATAAATTAAAAAGAGAGCCCAACAGATAAAGAGACAGAAAGAACTGAGGAGGAAGACTAAGGAACACTACAGAAACATGCAGGAAGGAAAGGCAGAAACATAGAAGTGAATTGCAAATGGAAACACAAAAGTGAGGAAAAGAACAAGGGTAACAAAAGCACTCATTTCATCATTGTATTACAATTATTTTCATATTGTATTCACATTGTATTTCATCACTGTTTACAACCCTTCTTTTCAGATGGGCACTGGAGCCAGGCCGACTGGGCTGAGACCCTGGCAGTGAAGCAGGAAAGAGCAAAGCTGGTGGTAGCTGAGCCTGAGGAAGAGGGTGACCCATCTTCACACTAGAAGAGAAGAGTGGGAAGGTGAAGATGGTGCAGGGAAACCTTCTTCCTCTTTCCTGCTTTCTCCCCTCACTATGTCCAATGCCTTAAATATCCTATGAATCGTAAGTCAGTTTTATGCTTTGTAGGAAGACAGAAGAGGTGAGAACAGAAAGACTGAAAATTTACCAGTTTGCAAAGCCACATACAACCCTAGAGGACTTAATATTGACCCCTGAGTCCAGCTGCCATAAGCCAGTGTTACACCTGAGTAACCTGTGCTGGTGCAGCTCCATGCTTCTCATCTCTTTATTTCCATCTCAATTTATGCTGGAGACATGATTTATGTGATAAAGCGCTTCTAGCCTTTTATTCTTAAATCCAATGATTTAAAAGAATACCCCCTGGCTGGGGATTCCTGCTACAGTTCAAGGAAATACTTCTTCCCCTCTCTAATTGAGCTTCTTCCATACACATAAAGCTGACTCCTTACCTGAGAGAGATGGCTGTAGGCAACATAGAGCTCATGCATTTCCCATTCCTTTGCTCTATTTCTGCAAGCAAGCTCAGCCCCAAACAAGACCTCCCTGAATCCTGGGATGAGCCCTGCACATCCCTGTGTTCAGGCCAGACCCCGTGTACTGCACAGCAGCACAGCCATGGATCTGCACGGTTAATGCCAGTTTTCAGGCTTAGGGTGACTTGGCATTGCAATCAGGAGATGTTGCCAGCAGATATTGCCTGACAAACTTGTTGGGCAGCTTTGAAAAAAATACTATTAGCATATTGCTAGATATAGGTTTCCCAGTCTTCTGCAGGGAACTTCGTGTTGATGGCATTTGCATTAAATTGCAACATGCTGCTATCATCAGCAATTGGTTAGAGGCTGAACTTTCCCACAAGAGCGTAAGGGATTTTTGTAATACAGTGTTCACAAGAACGTGCTCCAGAGCTCAGCTGTTGTGCTCTTCATTTAACCTCTTCGGGCAACAAGGTAAACGATTCTAACAATTCTTTATTTATTTTATTTTTTAATAACTTTTCTTTTTTTTTTCTTTTTTTTTTTTTTTCCCCCCAGATCTAAAGTAATCTACAGGTTGGTAAAGTAAACATCATGTTTACAGATGGGACAGAGTGGGGATACCTTTACAGGCTGCAGGCAGCAAAAAACACTGCTAAAATCCAGGTAGCTCAAGAGCTCACACAAAGGGAGCTGATCTTCAGTGGGATGTAGATGGGGAATTTAGGAGCACATGGCCAAAGCTGTGAATAAAAAGATTCTTGCTGAAATTTCAAAGGCTTTTGAATCTGAAATTTCACAGGCTTTTGAATCTGAAATTTCACTAGGACCTCTCTGCCAGTCCAGAAAGCTGTGATTGCCACAGGACTGATCAGTTCAGTAGCTGATCTACCAAGAAAAAAGTAGAGGCTTTTCCACCTATATGTCAAGAAGGGCTGAGGGGTAGGCTTTTTCAGGTCCACTCTACACTCACTGGTAGAAATGGGCTTTACATGAAGTAATGGTACTGATGACCTGGGGAAACAGACCCACAAAGTGGGAGATACCAGTTAACTTCCCTTCTTTACCCAGGTTTCCATGGTACAAACAAAAGTCTTGAAAAGTTCAGTAGATGTGGGAGAAAGCATGCAATTCTTTGGCTGGGTGCTTACAGTTTCCCCTGTACCCTGATCCTCCCTGCTGGGGAATTGTTTATGTTCTTAAACAATGACTATATAAAATAGGAAATGTGGAGTGGTATTCAGATTTCTGTTGTCGTTGTTAGTGGGGATGCTAGTCTTTGCTATCAACGTATTAGCTCTTGGGTTTGGCAGTGGTGTTTAGCAGCTTGCTAAGAAACCTATGCAGGTGCACATAGGCATAGCAAACAACTCGCCACTGCGCAGCCCATAACAGGGCAATGTATATCCATGTCTGTTTATGCAGGAATAATTGGCCTAGAAGGAGGTAGAAAATACACTGAAGGTACTGATGCAAAATAATAAAAGCAGTCAGAAAAAGGCCTTTCTGGCATAGAAGTAACAGCCTGAGAGGCTAAGTTGTTTAGAAAATGAACTTGGTAACATTACCCTTGAAAAGTTATTTTGTATTGAAATGTATTGGTTTTTAATTTAAATCATGTTACTTTGAAAATGCTCTGTGTCACTTAGGGGTGTTTTGAATTTCTGTGTTGTAGTAATATCATTTTTCTTATCTGCTGTTCCTTTCAGTCCAAATCAGCACAGAAACACTTGGAAATGTCTTTTTGTATGAACAGTCATGAAAAAGCAGTCACTTCTACCAATCATAGATTTTTCATGTGGAGAGACAGTACTATCTGGCATGTGCTCCTTTTCTAGGGTAGACACATGTCATTTCTGCCTTTGTGTATGAGAAATGAATGTGCATTAAAGCACCTTAATGGGATGCAGATTGAATAAGTAAAGTGTGTAATGGAAATTATCATGTAACATCAGGGAAAACAGGTTCCTACTTACTTACCTTATATTAAATACAGAATTACTTTAGAAGCAAGGCTACAGCTCCCTTACCCTCCACGCTTTATTTACTGCCTTCTCCTGTTAACTGCTTAATGTAATCTAATACACTTATTATGACAGCTGTGAGCACAGCTTTTTATTTGAGAGTTTTTGTCTTGATTTCATCTACCATTAGCCAAAAGCAATTGGTAAATAAGGGACAGAACATTAATAGTTATAGAAAAGGAGTGTTCATCATTTTATACAGCCATGGAAGAATACAATCTTTACAAGATCTCTGGTATGCAGTGTTTTTTTATGAACAAGGTTCTTTTTCTGGGTAGCTGCTTGCTCATTTGTAACAGCACCACTGATTTCCATCTGCTGTACTACATTAAAAGTTACTGAACCATCATGCAAAGCATCTCCCTTCATCAGCTGTAAAGCCCCAGCCCTGCTTGCACTATTGCTGACATTCAGTGCAGATACTTTGGCTAGTGCAGAACAGCAGCTAGGATCTTCCTGGAACACTTCTTTTGATCTTATATCTTCTCTCTTTACCACTCCAAAATCTTTTAAAAGTAACGTTACCATTTATTGTCCACCATGTAGGTGTTCTCCAAACTCCGCTGTCCTTGCAGTAACTCCAAAACTCTCACTGATTGAATGATTACACAGATTACACACATGGCTTTATAGTGTGGAATCATTCATACACTTGTACCCGCCCAAATTTGGATTAAGAAAGTTCATTAAATTATTTCATTCTGCAATAAGCAAGTTCCTCCTCCAGGCCACACCTTTCCTCCCTTGCTTTGGGTTTCCAGGGCAGTTCCCTACATGGTTCCCACTCACGAAACCATGGAGTTGACCACAGTATTTGCATCTGGACATCTCTCTGAGGAGCCTGCTCCTTTTTCTAAAGGAGTGGCCACCTTGGTGTACCAGACATTTACTTTCAAAAGCTGTTCCCAGCTCCTGGGCTTTCTCTCCCTGCTTAGCAGTCGGTCCTCTCCCTGCAGGGTGTGGTGGAGGTGCCTCCTTCCTGACACGGAAGTTTATTAACTCTTTTCTTCTCCTTGACTTGTCCTGAGGTTTAGGCACACCTACAATATACTTCATGACCTACATTTGACGTGAATGATCTCACAGCTCCATTTCAGATCTGTCAGGAGGTGTGGAAGTGGAGCAATACAAATTTCGGCACTGAAGAAGCACTGAGTTTTGTTTTCAGAAGGTTCTGGATAGTAGGTAATGAATGTGGCAGAAAAGAGAAATGACTATGCAGTGCAATGTCTTTTTCTTGTGGTAAGGTGACTGTCTTATTAAAAGGAAAAGGAAAATTATGTTTCATATAAAGACACAAATACCAGAGCTAGAACAGCTGTTTTCAGACTTAATGAGATACAACTCACCTTTAATTTGTTTGTTCATCAATCCTTTGGGGTATTGCTCCTCTCTTTTGCCCATTAGTATGGTCTGTATGTGAAGCACTTCTGGACTTCAGGGGATAATAAATGTCTCAGTATGAAACATATATAAACTTTTTCTTTCAGCATTGCAAGCTCTTTCCACAGAGCATCAGTCAGAAACATGATGAAGCACTGATTATTGCTGCACTTTTCAAGCTAGTCAAAAGGCAAGAAACGTCTGCATTTGCTACATGTGGCACTTTCATATATTCAGCAACTTGACTTTTCAGCTCTTCCAATCCACTGCAGCAATCCTCTTAGGCTAAGTCTGTTTTCCTCTGGGCTGAGTTCATTCCCATTGTATGACACTTGCTGCTGGCTAAGATGGTTTGTGCAGACATATGAGCATCTCTGCTGAGCCACATCAACTCTCAGCACCCTGGTAACTCTTCTGGCACCTGAGCCCCAGCTTCTCATGCAAAGTCTGTGTCTGGCCCAAGGCTGAGTGAGCGGTAGTGAGCATTCTGCATCTTGAGGACAACACAAGACGTTTTGTATAGCTCTTTGAGTAAAGAAAAATTTGAAGGGCAGGCTTTCTGTAAGTGGGGGGGACTGTGGCTGTGGTAGAAGAGCTGGGGCCCTAGTGGAAGAGCAGGGTAGCAGAAGAGCATTTGCTGGAAGGGAATGGAGGTCCTCAGCACCAGACAGTCCTTTCCAAGAAGGCTGTACACCCCTTGCAAAGGGGGTCAGGACATCAACAGCCCAGGACAGGTTTTACAAGGGGTCTGCTAATGAAAGACCCTGAAGTTAAGCTTTGCACCAGCCTCTCCTCACCCTTACTTAGCCTTCTGGTGATACAGGCTTGTGCTCCTCACATAAATTGGCCTTGCAGGCAGCAGCAGCTGGGCAGCACAGGGCTGAGAGTGCTTGCCTTCTGTGGGCAGTCAGAATAACCACTCAGCTGTGCACTCACCCATCTTGTCAATGGAGAGGAGCTCTGGCAACTTGTTATGGAACCAACCTATGCTTATCCTAGTGCAGGCTAAAAGCTAAAGCCAGCCACATCTGTACCGCTGGAGACACGAGAGCCTTCTCTCCATACTGTGGCTGAGTATTTTCCCTAAATAAAGTATCTTTCTGGGAAACAGGCCATAGCTACTTTACGTCTGCAAGCAGGCAGGAGTGTATTGCTTTGCTTTTCACGCATTTTTTCTGGTGTACTGTGCGAAATATCACTTGTTTGACACTGAAAGTGATGTGAGGTTTTTTGGAGTATAATGATTCCAGAAAAGCTCATGTGATCCTACTGATACCCACACAACAGCTTTACAGTTCTCTTCTACAGGACAGGAATAGAGTTTCAAGCCCTCTTTGTTTCACATGGCCTCCTGCTTGGAACTTGTTCTTAACAGACTGGATTTAATGTAAATAACCTGCAGAAAGGGTATCAGACTGTAAGGCTTCTGGTACAAAACAAAAGAATGACAGAGGTCTTGTCATATCCTTGAGCAGGAACTTACAGACTTCAAAGCTGTTGAGCTATTGCTTTGTTTAAAAATTTTGATTGTGTATCCTGCCTGAATCTGTGTTTCTTAGGCAACTCATAGAATATTTTAGATTGGAGAAGGCCATTAAAATCACCGAGTCCAATCTCAAGAGAAGTGAAAAGGTATATTTCAAGTTGTTCATGTTTCCATATGTAGTTCAGCTTCCATAGCTGTTCATGACGCTTTTTCACATAAGAAAACAATTAATAGCAATTTTATTTTTATAAACCTGTTGTTTGAAACCCTCATACATCTGGTTACCAGACATGTTATATGCAGGAGTAGTTTCTGTCATCAATTTTCTGTCACTAATCTTAAGTTGTTAGAAGACAAAAGAGTTGATATAACTGTGTACATGAAACCAGTCTGGAGAAGTAAAATGTTAATCCATAGCTGACTAATTTCAATACCATGACCTGAAAGAAGATGCAGCATGGGATAAGACAGAAAAATGATCCTTTCTGAGGAATTCACGTATGTTGTGAGCATGTATCCCTTTTCCAGACCTTCTGTGCCCCTGCTCCTTCTGTCTAGCTTGGACCACCAAATGTGTGTGGGGATGATTGTTTCAAACTGTTGGAATTTAGAAAACTTATTTAGCAGCTATGGGACAATCTCAGGGCAGGCAGGTGCTTCACAGTGTGGTCTAACTAGGCAACAAATGCATTAAATTTCTTCTTTCTTTTGTGCTCCCAGTCAGCAACTGCTTCATGATGGGCTCCATTTCTAGACCAGTTACTGAGTTTTGCCTTGCTCTCTACAATAAGCTCAACAGAAATGCAGAGAACACAAATATCATCTTTTCTCCAATGAGCATCTCTGTTGCCCTGGCCCTGGTCCATCTAGGTGCAAGAAACAACACTGCTGCTCAGATAGAAGAAGTAAGTATTAATGAAACATGCCTAGATGCTTCCACATTGCTTGCTCTTCCTCTAATGGAAAAGTTGATCAACCAAGCATGACGTGTGTGAGGGTCTCATAGGAAACAAGCAACTTATACAAGCACAGGTGCTGCCTTCACAGTCGTGCTTGGTGCGCTACACTCGTTGCCATCTGCATGTGTGAGTCACACCATACCCCCACGCAGATTTGGGAGCAGGGAGCAAGAGCTAAATGGGAGGAGGTGATACACCACAGTGGGGCACTCTTGCTTTTCCTGCTGTTGGAATGTCAGGCTTTGTTTCAGAATTACAGGCAGATGCTTCCTCTCGTGGCTGCTATGAGAATATGGAAAGTGTGGATCCCTGTGCGTAGGGGGGAGAGTTGCAGAAACCTGAAGTGATGGCACCTGTGTGGCTGGAAGCATCAGCTCACTTACTACAACATTCAAGAGTCGAAATGTCTCACTTAGAGAGCTCACACGGACCCAGGTGGTCAGAGAGGAGGTAAAGGCCACCTCTCCAACTGCTGTGCCATTACTCCCTGCAGCACAAGTTCTGCTTTCTGCAATCCTCTTCTCTCATTTGTGCTCATGAGTGGTAAGAGAACAATAATCCTAAGGCACAGGTTCTTGCCAGTAGCTGGCTCTGTACTGGTAGATCTTCATCTGTCATGCCCCAACGCTGCCAAGTGCACAGTCTGGCTGCTGAGTCATCCACATCCAAGGTAGACATGCCCTTCTCATGAGGTTTCAAGGGTGTGGGTGGTTGACCTAGCTGGTGGCTGCTGGGTGTCCACATGGCCATGCTTTCACTCCCTTTCTTCAACAAGACACAGGAGATAAAAATAAGAAGAAAGAACTTGTAGGTTGAGATAAGGACAGGGACATCACTCTCCAATTACTGTTATGTCAAAACAGACTTGACTCATTTTTGAGCCATCTGGAACCAGCTCTAACACAGGGTCAGTCCGCAGTCTCTTCCTACAGAGGCCACCCCTGCAGGCCCATGGCTATCATAACCTTGCCACATAAACCAAATACACAGGAACTCTTGGTTATTTTAGGAAAAGTCCAGTATCTTCAATATAAAGATTGTCTATATGTGATGTCATATTATGATGGAGAAGCTGCTGGACATTTTTCAGTGAGATACTTCACATTAGAAACAAGGAATAGTTTCCACTAAGAGCAGTGTGGTTTTAGTGTATCTCTTAAACTGATGCAAAGATTAAGAATGATTGCAAAAAGCCAGTTTTGATGTTTTCAAAGAAAACTATTTTCATCTCTTTGCCTGAGGCAACTTTTTGTTTTGAAATTTAAGGTCACTGTAACAATTAAAGTACAAATCACATTAAACATTTTGAGGTAGTGGAGAGTAACAATTTGAGGGATTAAGTGCAAGTTCTTCCTGGTTAGCCCATATAGAAATATGAATTTGAACATCAATATATGAACAATTTCAAGTCTGTCATTTTAGCCTGGCAGAAGCTGAGAAAACATCTTTCATAAATCCACACCATTTATGAAGGACACCATAGCAAATCTTTTAACTAAGGAAAATGCTTTTATCCCAGTTACAGTTGCCATAATTTGGCATCTTCAACTGCAGGTGCTCCATGCCAGGAAAGCTACAGGAAGAACGAGCCTTGGATCTGATCCTGAGAGCGCAGAAACAGAGCCAAAAGAAAGCCAGGAGAGACAGCTTTTCCCCTCAGAGGTACGTCCTTAGGTGGAGAGCGCTGGAGCCTTGTCTTCACTGCAGGGTAGGTATCTTGATATAAAGCGCTAGAGTCTGCCACTGGAGGGAGTCAAGATCACACGCACAGACTGCCTAATCCGCTAGGAAATGCCTGGTACAGGGTGATACTTTATTAAGGGCCAAGTCTTCCATGAAGTGAATACCAAAGCCTTGAGTCTTAGCTGAAGAAAGATCAGGCTGCAGAGCTTACACTAACTGGATTTAAAAATCAGTACAGCAGGAGTTAGCCCTATAGTATAATCTAATTAGGATGTAAATTAGCAACCAAAGCTATATGGAGGAATTGTTTTAGTTGCTGTGTTTTTAATATTCACAGTGTAACAAGGACGGAGACCTCAACCACAAAGAGTTCCAGGCACTGCTTTTGCAACTACAAAACCTTGGTGAAAGATATGTTTTAACCCTTGTCAACAATCTTGTTATACAACAAGGATTTGAACTCCAGCAAGTAAGTTACCTGCATCTGCTAACTGCTGTGGCCCTGACCTCAAGCTCCTTTGTAACTGTGAGCCTTGCTGATGTCCCCCTCACGTGTCAAATGGAGCACTTGGTGTATCTTTCGGGGCTCCTGAGAAAGAGACAAGAGTGACAGCTTTTAATTATTTTGTTTAAAAAACCCATCCTGTTGATATCAATGGCTAGAGAGCAAAAATAAAGCAGGAGTCTGTTCATTTCTGGCATAAATCTACGCTCAGACAGTGTGACTACAGCCAAATATGCTTATTCAAGCTGTCCATAAGCTACTTACTTCTGTGCTTGCAAGTTGGATGCTGGGGCAGCAGGAGGCTTGGAGAGGGTTTATCACCTGAGATGTTATACACTTCCATGTGTAGGGCTGCTGTGCTGAACTTCTTACTCCTTTCTTACTGAATGACAGAGCAGTCTCCAAATACCTAGTATGGATAACTTGCTAGTCACATCTTTGCTTTTCTGTCAGTTATTTCTGTGATATGATTTCGAAACTTAAGCATTAAACAACACATCTTGCATCTTCTCTAATTTTTTGTTTCATCTGTACCTCAGCTATGCAGTTCTCCATAGGAAGACTCTTTCTTCTGGCTTGCTTCCTACTTATTTACTTCTTTTGCCTGCACAATAGAATAAGTATCTCTTTCAAAGATTCTCTGAATAAATTTCAGATAGTTGATGTTTCCAGAATGAAATTTTGCCTTTGTAGTCAACAGGTCCCTCACTATTTCTAAAATAGTTCTGAACCATTGATTTCTTTCAAAAGGGAATAAGTGCTTAACAGATTCCATCAATTCATAATCTTTGTTTTGCTTTACAGCAATTTCTAACATGCTCTAAGGAACTGTATGGAGCAATGCTGCAAACAGTAGACTTTCATGGTGCTGTTGAAGCTGCCAGAATAAAAATCAACACTTGGGTTGAAAGCGAGACACAAGGTAAACCAAAGTAAATCTGTAGCCATACTATCACTGCCTTCTTACACTGCTTCAACAAAAGAAATTCCAGGGTATGAAAAGCAGCCTTGCTCAAGTTTCTGGATGTTCAACCTTATGCTGTTTAAAGACATTATGTCTTCCCATCCACTCTTGAAATATTAGAGTAAGTTATCAGATAAATTATTTATGGATTAAATGTGTGTTTGCTGCCGAATACTTTTGTACTCCCACCCTTATGCCTGGCATGATAATTGCAATAGTACCTGTAAGGCTCAACCAAATTGCTCCAATGCAGAGCCACAAATGTGGAGACAGGACAGCAGGGGATGGAAGCTATGAGCTTCATGGTGAGACTGGGAACAGCCTGGGGTGGGCAGGGGGAAAGGGGAAGGATGACTGAAGACCTGATTATATGTAGAGCAATGCCTACAAAGATCAGAGATGTTACCACAAGCAAGACTCACTGTGGCAAGTGACAATCAACCAGCTTCTGCCCTTGACAGGTTAGCAGAGGCCATTTGCTCTTGTTAATTAGACCAAACATGATCGATGGCATTTTCCTTTAGTTTTGCCAGAGCTGCAGTAGCAGCAGGATGAAAGTTTCCTAAATCTTGTGGCTGAACATAACCCAGAACTTACTGGGGGACAGGCAGATAGATTTGAAGGCTTCTGCAATTTCTCAGTTGCCCATCTTCTGATCCAACCTGTGCTTGTACTGGCAGAGTGGCCTGTGACTGATGTGGGAAAGAGCTGTTTGCTCCAGTTGGCTCCCAGTAAGAGGGCTGAAGGTTCACCAGTCACTGTGCCCAGGGTTAGCAGCCATCATTGCTCTGGGTGCTCATATGAAGGCTGTGAACCTGCTAACTCCTACTTCAGCTTCTGTGTATAAAGTTGGAAGCTCCACAGCTGGTTAACTGCTGCACTTGGCACAAAGGGAAAGATTCCCTCCTGTAACCCAAAATAGGTGACTAATGGTGCTGCCTCCATCCTTATGGTTAATGTCACCTGGCACATATATATGGTCACTGACACTGACAGCTGGATAATTTGATGGCCCTCCCTGTCCTCCCTGACTGGTAACAGTGCAGAGGAATCTACCACTTGTTTGCCTATGTTGCCCCTTTGGATAAACCGAGAACTGGATTTATAAGTTTCTCCAAAACTAAGTTCACAGACAATTATCTCAGTTCAGAGTCTTAATGACAACTAACAAATGCTGTGTATTCTGAAATTTCCTTTAGGTAAATTCAAGGAACTCTTTGCTCCTGGTGTGATTGATGTACATGCATTGCTGGTGCTGGTGAATGTAATCTACTTCAAAGCATCCTGGGAGCACAAGTTTGAGGAACAAAAAACAGTACAGAGAGACTTTAAACTGAATCAGGTAGATATGCATTCTATAAATCTTAACATTATTTACCCTAGATACTGTAAGCTCTGCAGCAAGCATAACAAAGAAGCACAATGCCCAAGGCTCAGCTGACCTGTAGCAAGGTGTGGGTGAGCTGGGAATTTAACCTGCCTGTCCTGTTGGGTAGAGGTGGCAGGAGGTATTTTTATAGAAAAGCATGTTTTTCTTCACATGCTAATCAATACTAGCAGGATTTTTGCTGAAAACATCATTAGAAAAAGTCTTCTTTCACTACTCTAGAAGTTATCTATGTGAGCTAACTGTAAAAGGCAATTTGAGCCTTTATAAAGCTTTCAAACAGCCCCATCACAAAGAAAGGCAAGATAATAAAACTTAGAAGCGGATACTTGAAAAAGGCTATGGTTTTGCTTTTAACCTATTTATTGCTGCCTGTCTAAATAATCAGTCTGATAAATAACAGCATGATTCTTTCAGTGCTGTTTCTTCTTTATCCCAGTCCAAGTTAGGACTTGCAAATCCAGCCAGCATCAGCCTGTTTGGAAGTGTAATACTATTAAGCAACTTCATTATCTGATCAGTTGCAGGGAAATGGTTCGTTGGTTGGTTTGTTTGCTTGTTTGTTTTCCTTAAGGAATTATCCCCTTTATTTACACATGGCAAAGCTGATATTTTGTGTGTCAGTGTAGATGCAACAAAATGCAGAAAAATACTTAGTCTAACAGCAATTACTGCTGAAACTGTAATTGCTACTGATATTACACCTATAATAAGTTTAAATGTTATGAGCAGTACTGACTGTATAATTCTTTTAAATAGAATGAGAAAAAACCTGTGCAGATGATGTATCAGAAAGGAACATTTAAATTAGGCTACATTGAGGAGATGGGTGCTCAGGTCCTTGAACTCCCTTATGCTCAGAAGTCACTGAGCATGATCATCTTGCTGCCAGGTGATATGGCTGATGGATCTACCAGTGGGCTGGAGCAGGTAAGGCAGTATGTATCATGTACTGTGACTGGAAGTTCTTTGTCTGAATTATGTCTGGATAAAGATCTAAATTTTTCAAAGCTGCTCACTATTTTAAGCTCTTTTTCCTCCCATCTTCTAGATTGAAAGCACAATGACTTATGAAAATTTAATGCTGTGGGCCTCTTCAGAGCACATGTTTGAGACAACGGTAGAGGTATACCTCCCCCGATTCAAGCTTGAAGGCACCTTTAACCTCAATGAGGTGTTACAAGAGATGGGAATGACTGATATATTCAATGAATCAAAAGCTGATCTTTCTGCAATGTCACTTGCAAAGTCTCTGGTACTGTCAAATGTTGTCCATAAGACATATGTGGAAGTCAATGAGGAAGGCACTGTAGCAGCAGCTGGTACAGCAGCTGCCATTGTGAGGAGGTCTCTTCCTCTCAAGGAGGTTTTTATGGCTGATCACCCTTTCTTGTGCTTTATTAGACATAATCCTACTAATACTATTCTTTTCTTCGGCAAACTCTGCTCTCCTTAAAATCAGGGCTATTTTCTAACATTGTGAGAAACAGCTGGATTAAACTGAGAAATTGTGGGTTTTTTACCAATGCATTCTTAATCCTTTGGCAGCTAGTTTAGCTCTCTACAAACTAGCTACAACCAGTTTAGCTTAGAACCAATCAATTGGATGCTCTGCCACTAGGCTCCTTGAATTGCAAATATTGATCTGAATCCAGAATAGGAGTAAATTTTGTCTTAAGCTTATTGGATATGAATAACATTTTGTTTCCTCAATGACCACATGTGCTCCTGTATTCCTGCATTCATACGCATTCCTGTATATTAATGATGGTGACAAAAGGGTTGAGGTTAAAAGGGACCTCTGGAGGTCATCTGGTCCACCTCCCCTGCTCAAGCAGGGCCATGTACAGCTGGTTGCCCAGGACCATGTCCAGGTGGCTTTTGAATATCTCTAAGTATCAAGAGTCCACCACCTCTCTGGACTATCTCTCCTGTGTGCTCCCTAAAGCCTCAAATGACTCCAAAGAGAATTTTGTATGCACGCTGTCTGCCCTAACAGGATACAAACACACACCTTTCTAATGATGGTTAATTATTTACATAGTAAAGAAGGCTGTCTTTATATGGGGATAAACCAAGTATTTTCAGTCTCAAAGAATAGGAGGAAAATGTTCTAAAGCACCCCATTGAAGTTACTGATGTGTGAACTGTAGCCATGAACTTCCAATAAATGTTTTTTCTTCTTTGCATGCTGCTGTTGGTGAATTTTAACAATCTGAGATTCAGACATGGAAGACAGAGCTCTCTCCATGCTCTGAGAAATGAAGAAAGGTTTTGAAGTAGGTTGCCTAGAGAGGTTGTGGAGTCTCCTTCCCTGGAGGTATTCAAGAGCCATCTGGGCATCCTGAGTAATGTGCTCTGGGTGACCTGACTGAGCAAGAACAGACAAAAGCAGGACAATAAAAGAGTCAAATAAACAAACTACTCTTGACTGTCTAATTTGGAGTTGCAGACAGCCCGATTTACCTATTAGATGATGCTTTTGTTCCCTAAAGTTATCATCATACAGTGTTTACATTATCTGGGGAAGTTTTGAACACTGCAATCTCAAAAATCAACACTGGTTCTGAAAATGCAAGGATGGGTATTCCACTGATGAAGTGGCAAATGCCACAAGGGAAAACCTTTCTCTTTATTCCCATCCTTTCTCAGAAATGAGTATACACACCCCAACCCTCAGTATATTCTATTTTGGCACCCTTGAGTGTCTGATGACACTGTGGGTTAGCAGGGGGATGGATCTGGACTTGCTACAAGTGCAGAATGAAGGAGCTTAGCCTGGAAGTGAAAGAAATAGAGGGGGAAGTTTGTAGTAAAGATCTCCATTTAATGCTGGCTAAGCAGGGCCATTCCTGTGCTGCCAGAGTATGGGAGTGTGAAGATGTGGTGAGCCCTGTTTGGTCTAAGGGATGCATCGGGGCCATTTCTGGTGCATGACAATAGCAGCGGTTTTGTGACTGCCACAATCTCATGTAGTATGCAAAGAAGATTAACAGAGTGAAGGGGAAAAAACAAAAGTCTGTGTGACGTATTTCTTTTGTTTTTTTTAACCTGTCGGTGCAAACTCTACCAAAGGCAATGCCTCTCTCAGCCAATCCCCATCTGTTCAAACAATGTCCAATGCGTCTTCTCTCCCCACTGTTCACAGCTCACCAAGGGAAAAACATCCTCTTTGCAAATGTCAAGGTTCAGGTGTGTTTGCTGCTCTGCCCTGAGCCCCTGGGATTGGACTAGGTGATCTTTAAAGGTCCCTTCTTAGACAAACCCCATTCTATGGTTCTGCATCTTGCACATCAGTTAGCTGGATTTGGCTGACTCGACCAAGCTCTGATCGGTTACTGATTTACAGCTGGTCAAACTAGTTTACAGTAACCACATTGTATCACAAAATATCTGAGCTGGTAAAAACCCAGAAGAGTTATTAGGTATTGTGGTTTAGACCCAAACATATATGCAGATTGCAAAATCTCAGGTTCTCCTGACTTAAGTATCCCATATTATACTTACTGAACTGTGTAGGATCTGCCTTGTTTTCCTACTCCTACCTGGAACTGGAAGTAACTGGGAAAAACTCAACTGTGTTTGAAATAACGGTTCTTGGCAAAATGTAGATCTTTTGACCTGTAAGGTAAAGAAATACTATTTTCCAGTGCTCATGACATGAGACTGGATTTACAGACACGGTCAGTGTTGAAAGTTTCACTTTTACAGTATCATTCTTTATGTTTGTGTTCAGTCTGAGCTAACTTTGCATGTGATTTCCTCTCAAGGGGTGGTGGTAGAAATTTACACAGCAAGTCTCCACCGCTCCTCTTGAAATTTGGCATGATGCATTTGAGTTGCAGTGTCTCAGCTTCTCCAAGTTGCATGGCCACAGCCCTTCTTAAGGCTTCATTAGCAGCTGTGGATGTTCCGCCAAGTGGCGCTCACCATCTCAGTGAGTTAGGTACTTGCTTATTCCCTGGTATCAGCTGAGGAAAGGACCACAGTTTGGCCCTTAAATCACAAAATCAGTCAGTACCCTGGCCTTGACTGATGGTGATGTAAGTAGTTTCATGCCTTCTGTACTGTGTAAGGTGCTAATCTACTCCAGCTGCACAGCCAGTCACACAGCAATGGCCGCAGGATAATCTAGACTTCTTATTCCCATATTTATTAAAAAATTGTTTTTTAGTAGATCCTTGATTTTATTTTTTTGGTAAAGTATGCTCATTTTCTAAATGAATTTATAAGCACTTCTACATCACAGTATTCATAGGCTTTATGAAAACCAGATTCAGAATTCACACTTCCTAACTGTACTTTTCTTGTACCTGTAATGGAGAATCAGTGAATAACATGTTAAATGTACAGAATTATAAGTGGCTTCAGAAAGGAGAAGCAACACAAATATAATGCTGCAGCTCTCCTAAAGAGAACATAGGCTGGCTTTAAGCATGTACATGCAAAAAACCACCTAAAAGAAAAATTTTATCTTCTTATGCATGTGGAAGTATTCAAAATTTGTAGACATTTCATTCTCACCTTCTGTAAATTCTGAGCAGCTACTATTTTCATTTGCTTACTCTGAACTGCCTTGACATTAGCAATGAGGTGGTTTGGCCATGCTGAGTTTCAGGAACGAGGTGCATTGCGATGCAAGTCCCCAGAGAGCATCCAGTGAGTGCATTCAAAGCAGACCTTGTGCAGATATTCAAATAGAGCTCCCTGAAACTGCCAGCAGAGTGACTTCATTTTTTTTAGAATGAAAACAGTACGTAACTTCTGTAGTGAGGAAATTCATGTGGCTCAGGATGTGGAGGGCCTGTCTTCAGTGTTTCCCATTCCCTTGCTGGAATTCAAGCCTGTGTCTATAGGAGAATGCACGAAGTACTATCAGGCATTAGGTTTTAGCATAGGATGGGTGAGCAAACTGCCCACCCTCCTCTTGAATCCCTTACACAAATGAATACAGCCTAATGGCACAAGAAGAGAACTCCAGGATTGATAACTTTGCAGTTCAACAACTATTGTAGATGAGTTCTGGTTTCCAGTCTCTGCTCCCAGGACTATTCTTGTTTTAATCTAGTGACAGAGAAAAAAAACCCAAATAAAGTGGGCAAGTATTCTAACAATGATATTGAACTATTTTTGTCTGTAGCTTTTTGATAGCGTGAATTTTTCCCCACTTTCTTAATATCTGTCTTGAAAAGAAAACAGTGAATAAAGTACTTCAATTGTGAGCTTCTCTTCAGCTCTTTAGAGGGTGCAACTGTGCAGCTTTTTCTTCAGGCACGAAATTTTATATTCTTAATTATGAGATGGTGTGTCACAGCTTTTGTGTAAGAGCACTACCACCTACACAGCTCCAAGATTGTTTCACATTATTCCCTCATTTGACTGCTGCAGTTTGGAAACAGGGTCCAGCTTTTCCATACAAGCACTGTTGATTGTTAAAAGCACTGGAAGGGCACTGCTGAAGGAGCTCTACTGCATATCCTGACAGATGTCTTCCTTCCTTGCGCAACACCTCACGAGGCATCTAACTTTCAGCAAAGCACTCAGTGTAGCCTGCAACCTCGCAGCAAACAGCTCTGCCTCCACTCATACCCCTGTCAGCTCCTTTTCCAAGAGGCCCCACCGCAACTCACTGCGCTGCCTATCTGCTCTCTCCCCTGCAATCTGTCATCACAAAGCAGTCCCAAATACAGGCCAACAATGACGAGTCCTGCTTTTATCACAGCTGTCAGTTTGCTGAGTGAGAAATTATCTTACTAAATAGTAGAGGGGCGACCACTGATGGGGAAGGCTTTCTCAATCCGGAGTTTCATAATAGGCGAAAGTCCACCAAATCATATTATCAGGTTATATTAATGCAGTCAACCTCTGATATCTATATGGGGTCTGGCTGCATTTTGATCAATGGAGTCAGCTCCCTGTTGGCCTAAAATAAACACAGTGCTCAGCCCACAACCTGCCATGAGACGACAAATGCCCCTTTGTTTCACAGGAGAAACACTGTGAAGAACCTGACTGCTGCTCATGAAGCAGAACAGCCTCCAGAGTCAAAAAAGAAATGCTTTGGAAGCATGTGCCAATTTCCTTGTTCGTGAATGATGATTAATATGAAGGATCCTGGAAGACATACCCAGGGATATTTGGTGTATCTCCTATGCCCCTAGACAAGAGCTACTCCACCATATTGCCTTTTTTGCTTGTTGTTTTGTGCAAGCCACCGAGATGTGCTATCTGACAGTGGCTGTGGAGTTCAACGAAAGCCTTATGAGCCCCACATTCATTTCAAGTCAAAACAATCGATGCTTCAAGCTCCCCGCATTGCTCTGGTGAAATATGTGGGCTAGACCTAGGGGTTAAGAAACCAGATCCATAGCTGGAGTACAGTAGCAAGTATTCAGAGCTGAGGACCTCAGCTGAAAGTGCATAGCAGTGTCTAACACTCTGTGGTATCATGGGTAAATTCCACATCCAGCCTTGTGGAGGGACAAGGAGCACCAGCCTGGATAAAGAGGCTGCTCTGGCTCAGTGCTTTTCTCTGCACATGACCAGCAGTGCTGACCACACTGAACTGGGCTGGTGGTGCCTTCACTTCACCTCCTCTTGACTTTTTTCTGCATGAGGCCAATGGAAAAAGCCCTAAAATTCTTACTGTACAGGAGCACCCTGCTGCCAGGATCTGTTCCCAAAGCTGTGTAACTGGGATTCTTTCTGCCTCCTGGACTGGGTCTCTTAGCATCTGGTTAGGTCTCTCACCTTCTGACCTACAGTCTGGTAGATTCCCAAAACTCAGGATGTGATGCTGAAGGCCACCATGTTCTCCCTCCACTCCCTGGCTCTTGCTAACACAGGAAGAAAAACATGCTGAGATCCCTGAGATAAAGTGCCCATGCTGAGGCAGCCCCAGCTAGGCATAGCCCTCAGGCAGAGAAGCTGCTGGGGCACAGGCTGGATGGTTGCACCTCTACAGGAAGGCCTGGGTTAAAGAAGAAATAACATGCTGTTGTTATGGGCCCAGCTCTTGTCATCTGCTGTAGGATTGTCAGGGCTCCCCTTGAGATTTAGGTTATCAGATGCATATAGGTCCTTCAGGAAGAGGCACTTCTCTGAACATTGTGTATCAGACTCTTATTTTCTGATTTGTTTCTGTTTCCCTCTTGCTGTTGTTGTATGCTTTCTGCAGATGCTTACCACATCTTTGAAATTATGCAGCAGACAGGACAATGAGAAGCAGCAGCAGCAGCAGGGTGCCTCCCTCCTCTCTGGGAGGGAAAAAGATGTATTTCCTTCTTTCACTACTTGTTTCAGAGAGAGAAAACTGGAAAAGACTGGATTGTGTCTCCCACTTTGCTGCAAGATGTAGAAAGCCATTCTCCTGGTACTCTTGATTTCCCAGCCATGCTCCTTCTTCAGAAATAAACTGGGAAGGGAGCAAGACTATGCAGTGGTAAATTTTGGTTTAAGACAGGGCAGAACACCACCCTCCATCAGTGAAGAAGCTGTTGGAGCCAGCTTTTCCTAGGACAAGGTACCTTTCTCGGCTTTAGCTTTCCCCAGGGCAGCAGTAGTACTGGAAACAGAAACTGGAGAGGAGCAAAGAATGTTGCAGGCAGTGGTGCTCCTGCCTGCAGGGCTGACTTCCACATGTCATGGGTGTGACAAACCCAGGATGTAGGATGTAGCCAAATTCTTTGCTCAAGTGAAAAAGCTTGCTCAACAGCAGGATGGAATTTGGCAGTTCCTGAAAAATGCAAAAGGAGATAAAAGGAAAGACAGTTATCTTAGAAGTGCTGAGACATGCTCCATCCCTGGTGGTGTTCAAGGCCAGGTTGGACAGAGCCTTGGGCAGCACGGTCTGGTGTGAGGCATCCCTGTCCATGGCAGGGCAGTTGGAGCTAGATGATCTTAAGGTCCTTTCCAGCCCAAACCACTGTATGATTCTGTGATTCTATGGTTCTATGAACTTGCTGCCTTTAATTCAGGAGGTAGAGGGAGGCCTTTCCAGATTGTTGTTTGGCTGTGTCTTGGCAGTCCCGTTCACTGGTCTCTGTTGTTTTCATGCAGTGTGTTTCATGTTTTTCACAGTACCCAAACGAGAGAGGGTTTTATACAATGTACTTCAGTGAAGCACAGTGTCCGAAGGTTAACCAATACTTCTAAACCATGTAGCAGCTCCTGCAAGAAAAACAGGTGTTGTGACTATGTGATTGTATTTAGTGTGAACAGCCTTTAGAGAATAAACTGAGGGTGTGAAAGTGAGCATGGAGCTAGCTGGGGCAGAGAGAGGAAGAGCAGGAGTATGAGTAATGGAGTGATTTGGCCAGAGGTGGTTGTTCAGGTCAGAGTGTGGGGTGCACTTTCCTATGAAGTGCTAAGCGTGGTCTGAAACCTGATCCTGGGAGCAATTGAGTGCTTGGGGCTCTGAGTTTCCTGAGAAAGGCTCTGTATTTCCAACTGTCTCCACACCGTGTGCAATGTGGACATTTCAAGCAGGTTGATCCCATAGGGTTTATTATCTGCTTTATTTGCCTGTTTTTTTCTGACTATTGATTGACTTTCTGTATTTTAGAGAGAGCACAAGAATGTACCAATGATGTGTCCCACAGAAGAACAAAAACTAGCCACAAGACAAGAGCAGCGAGTGACAGTGCTGGAGCTCCTGTGCACTGTGAAAGAACTCAACATGTTCATTCTTCTGCCAGAAAACATCTGTGATGAGCCTACTGAACAGGTAACACTTTATAATATAACATGAAATAGTGAGCTGAGTGTTTTTCTGTGCCAAACCCCCCTTCAGGTAGGCTTTGAATCATTAAATTTGTCTTTACTGATTTTCAGTGGTAATCTAACACTTGTTTTCTAAGTGTGTTTGTGCAGTTTCCTTCTGCATAGCAAAGCTCATTTTCTGCCTATGCAAGAGTGAGTGAAGTACTGCAGTACATGTAGGTTTTAGTGAACGTTAGTAACTCCAGAGTTTTGAAGCCTACAGTCCTGATGGTTTTGATTCACAGGTGGGACAGAGGGAATGGAGCTGTATCACAAAATTAAATTGGGTCTAATTCTGGTCTCTTCTGCCTGTACAATTTTTTGCTCTTATACAGCTATCCATTTATAAACTATTAAATATTGGTCATCTGACATTGGGGGAGTTATAACAGTTTTACACCCATGCCTGAGAACAGAATTCAGTCCCAAGCCTCCAGCTGAGTCTGTTAGACACCTGAGCATACCAGAAAGAAATAAAAGCCATCATGAAGTCTCATGAAATGAGCTCACACTGTTGTATCTCGCCATGTAGCACCTAGGCAGACAAAAGGAGAACATATTTATAATTACACCCTGTAGCTGGTTTTCAAATACAGGGGAAAAAAAATGAGCCACATCTCGAATATATAGTAATCTGCAGCTCTGCAAATGAAGAGATGTAGTTACAGGCTTTCCCCACTCTTAAATGAGAAAGCTTGTTGTCAGGATCAGAGCTTTGAAGTCACCCCACAAGCATTTGATACTGTTCCAGCTCCTGTTTACCTTCTGTGGCTTGAGGTAAAGCTTACTTCGCACAGGGCGGAGGTTTAGGAAAACAGTCAAATGGTACTTTCCACCAGCAGTAGCAGTGGTTATGTCTGCTGCTATACCACAGGGGCACTGTTCCACCAGCCCACAAATAGATAGTTGCACGGGAAGCATTGCATCATGATTTCCCAAACATCCTTACTGTCCTTTCATCAGCATTATGTTGTTAGATACCTGCCTTCATCTGGAACAGTGTGAGATGCTTCTCTGAGTGAACAGATTTCACATGGGTGTCCCAGGTCAAATACTACTGGGTATCGCGTTCTGCCAAGACATTCTTGTTCACATCCAACAAGCATGCAAGACCAAAATAGCAGGGACTACTTTGCATATTCTGCATAAAATAATGGTTCATGGAAGCATATTGCTTTAAAGTCTGCTTTTTTCTAATGTTTTATTCTGTGTAGTAAAAATATCATGTTTTACAAAGGTTGTTAGTAAGTAATACTGGTCACAGGTTCTACATTAGATTACACATAAATGTTTACAACCAGCTGGGATACAAGTACCTGGTATTCACATGGTGATGTATCTGGTTTACAGGCCAGCCAGAAATGAAGAGGCTGTCAAACTGTCAAATTTTATCTGGGATAATGTGAGAGCAACAGCTTTATCAATGGTAGAAGTCAGTGCAACTGAGAGAAAGCAGAAATGGGGAGAGTTCAGGACAGTTCAGTACTCCCTGGTCACCCCAGGCATGTAGATAGGGAACTTAAAATGTGGAATGGTGAAATGATATATTATACAAATTCCATGTCAGGAGAGGGAAAACATACCATTTGCACATCCATATTATTCCATGGCCTGAAGAAGAGCCTTTTTCCATGGGAACAAATTATCTTTTCACACCTTCTCTGAACATGAACCAGTTCACACTGGCTGAGAATTTGACCCTGTGTTTTCAAATTATACACCTGCCAGTTCCTCACAGGGCTTGGCTGCTTGGGAAGGGTATTTCCCAATTTTATTTTGTTTTCAAAAGTTGGTCACTGACCATATGTGAACAATACTGGTTATCACACCCTACTTCTGGACCACAATACATCTGATACATCAGTATCTGAAGAGGGCATATAAGGATGTGGGGGAGGGACTCTGCATTGGGGACTGTAGTGATAGGACAAGGGGTAACTGGTTAAAACTTAAACAGGGGAAGTTTAGATTTGATATAAGGATGAATTTCTTTACTGTAAGGGTGGTGAGGCACTGGAATGGGTTGCCCAGGGTAATCGTGAATGCTCCATCCCTGGCGGTGTTCAAGGCCAGGTTGGACAGAGCCTTGGGTGGCACGGTTTAGTGTGAGGTGTCCTTGTCCATGGCAGGGGGGTTGGAACCACATGATCCTAAGGTCCTTTCCAACCCCAACTATTCTATGATTCTCTGATTCTATGATTTCACTAGCTGTAAGGACTGGCAAGGACATCCCTGAACTTTTATGCTAATAATATATCAGACTATGAAGCAACTGCATAATATGACTAGCTTTGGAAATCAGATCACAAGGATTGTCATAGGAAGAACAATTACTTTTAACATCCGGTCTGATAGTCAAAAGTAGCATCTTTCTCCTAAGAATTGTGAAAATCGTGCAATGTTCTACAGGGCTGAGAAGCCCCAAAGGATGTTTCAGGTTTCCAAGTCCATAACTTGGTGAAGTAGCTCAGTAACTAACAATACCCACAATGTTATGGGTAGTGTGATTAGTGTAGCAATAAGTTCTTGGTCATGAATACATCTACAATAATTACATTTTACAACGTGAGAGACACTCCCAAACACTACATCTGTGCAAAGAATAAGTTGACTAATAAGTATTTGCATGACTTGGCCAGTTAACGTACGTCAAAGTTTGAAAATGTCTAGATGTAATTGTTCTAATTTACAGTCAGGACGATTTAGGACAGAGATGTGTTAAAACTCCAGGGATAAGGAAGCAACAAAACTTAACAGAGATTTGGAAACTCCTTGTCTAGAAGCTTCTAAAATCAGGTTCAACAAACACCTGTAATGGAGACATCTTTGATCCTGCCTTAGGGCAGCAGATGCAATAGAGAGACTCAAGGCTCCTTCCAGCCACACGCTTCTGTCATTTCCAAACAGAACTAATTAATGGCTACATGGAATTGCAAAAGACCAAAGATTTGCTCAATGTATCTGTTCAAAGCTACTAAGAGATCTGTTAGTGGGAATAGATTTTTCATTCCTTTTTTATGCACATTACTCTTGGAAACTTCTTTGCCGTATGTTAAACAGATTTTATTATCGGCTTACTCTACACTAAACACATTGCCCAACTGTTGTATTTTCCACGGTTGGGTACCAGAGCCACAGAGGAAGTAGCCTGCACATCATGTAGATTGTGGCTAGTGGCTGAATGCATACTCTGCAGTAAATCTGTACCATTTCTTCAGGTATGAAATGTTTCCAAGCAGCCCTTTGTTCTTTACAGCCCAGCTCCAAGAACAATGTAAAAATGAGCCCCAATCTGTGCTGGATGCGTTATGTTCTCCAAAGTATTTGGGAATCTCTCACCAAATTTAATTTAAATTAGCTCTGTATAAATTCCTGTGGTAATCACCAATTCTCTAAAGACACACTGTGTTCTATGATTTATTAACCTACTTAATTGTACTCTATTAGAGATGAAACAACAAATGTCTGTGATGAGAGTTTATCACTCTTCAATCTCTTCAGTAACATTGGAAAAATCTTGAGTATTCTAAGGAGAAACACTTAAGTGATAAAACCCAAGGGATTTCCTTTTCACAAGTACATAAACATGCCTAACTCCCATCTCTGTCACTTAAAACCCCCAAAGTCCACCAGAATTATGACAGGCAATTTTCTGTTTGAATTTGTGCTCTGTGAATATGTGAATCTGTGCATCATTTTCTGGGCAGCAAAATGACTGGTTTGGATGATTATCAGGGGCTCAGCAATTAAATGATAAGAAATGATGTCTTGACAGACCATTGCAATATCATATATTGACCGCTGTCTTGATTGAAATTCTGATGTTTCATGTCAGCAGAATTGTCATTCATGCATATATTCAATTCCTAAAAAAAACCCACAAAGCCAGTTGCTATCTTTGTAGGAATGAATTTCAAAATACAAATCAATGTCTCCTGCACGTTCAGAAACCCCAGAAAACAGATCCATTCCATAAAAATATTTAGTCTCTCTTTCAGTGGTTAATTATTGTAGAAAAACAGCCCCAATTTTAAGACGCCTCCTTCCCACAGAGTGACAGAGCCAATGCCTGTGACGGAACAGAATTACCCACTCAATCCCTTGCACTAGTGCA